>PVIA01003237.1:0-176384 GCA_004024845.1 Tonatia bakeri | reverse complement strand
GAGTGTGGGCGAGGCTTTACCTGGAAGTCAGTTCTCATCACACACCAGAGGACACACTCAGGGGAGAAGCCCTATGTTTGCAAGGACTGTGGGCGAGGCTTTACAGACAAGTCAGGTCTCATTGCACACCAGAGGACACACTCAGGGGAGAAGCCCTACGTTTGCATAGAGTGTGGGCGAGGCTTTACAGACAAGTCACGTCTCCTCAGACACCACAGGACACACTCAGGGGAGAAGCCCTTTGTTTGCAGGGAGTGTGGGCGAGGCTTTACACAGCGATCACATCTCATTAGACACGAGAGGACACACTCAGGGGAGAAGCCCTATGTCTGTAGAGAGTGTGGGCGATGCTTTACAGACCCATCACATCACCTCAGACACCAGAGGACACACTCTGGGGAGAAGCCCTATGTCTGCAGGTAGTGTGGGTGAGGCTTTACACAGAAGTCAGTTCTCATCATACACCACACGACATACTCAGGAGAGGAACCCTTTGTGTGCAGGCCTTTACACAACAGTCACCTCTCAGACACCAGAGGACACATTGCGGGGAGAAGCCCTATATTTGCAGGTGAAGTGAATGAATCATTACCAGTAAATCACATGTCAATAGCCCTAAGAAGTCTCTGGAACCTTAGTCTCCCCAAGATTGTAATTAGTACAGAAGTATCTGGTTAAACAAACCTTGCAGTTTCATGACAAGAGATGATATGGACAAACAGTTCCATGAGTGATATGGGGATATCAGCACCAATCTCTTTCATGGTTTTTTGACATCTTATTCTGAACAGTTTTGTCTCCATACAAATACGAATCCCATGTCCCTCATTCCCCCATCACTGAAAGCAAAGATTTCAGGAAGAGCCACAAAGAACTCATCCTCTCAACCACAGAAATTCAACCCCTGCAAATGGGGAAGTCTGGAGCCAGTATACTTTGGTTACTGCCCAGAGAGAGAAATTTCAGAGACTCACCAGGGAAAGGAATTCCCCAGACTCCTAGGAAGGGGGCCTTTTTCTCCTAATAGGCTCCCACCCTCCTCCCTTGGCTTCTCTTGGCTCCTCCTAGTTTCCTACAACCTCTGGAGCCCCTGAGGTGAATGGCAGGGAGGGATATATGCTTGTGCACAGACGTGAACCTGGCTCAGTCTGGGCACCTGGTCTTCCTCACTCTCCTTGCTGCCCCTTCAGGGTCAGCATTTCTTGGTGCCCAGCATACAGATTACACATCTGTCCATAGTGGGTGTGAGTCAGCTCTGTTTTCTCCAGCTGTGTGACCTAAGGCAAGATTCTCAACTTCTCTCTGCCTGATTCCTAGTCTGTACACTGGAATTGGGAACTCCAGCCTTTCAGTTTCACATTAAAGTTGAGTCAGCACAGACAGAATCTGGTAAGAGGATCACTGAGATCTCAAGCCCTGCTGAACAGCCTTTAGTGCCCATGTCTTCCGGGTCTTTACTGCTGGACAAAGGAAGATAAGGACAAGGTAGGAGTCTGTAACCAAATTCAGAATTTGAGCAGATACCACTGCTTTCCCTGCATAGACTCAACTGCCCTGAGAAGGAGGCCTGAGGTGGGGGATTCGCATCCCTCAGGTCACCACCCTCCCACTGATCTGCACACCCTCAGAGCCTCCTCAACACAAGCAGGTGCTACTGAGAGTGACCTGTGAAACAAGACCCTAGCACCCCCCTCGCTGAGAACTGACATTAGGAACAGCATCTGCCTGCACTGGTGTGTTAGGATAGATGGTAAGCCAAGGCAGGGAGGACAAGGAAGACATGTCTCACCCACTGAGCAGTAGTGAGCCTGGTTCAATCCTATTGCCAGATGTTCCAACATCACAAGAAACATCATGATAACACGTTGAAATTCTAGGTATCATTTCCAGTAACTGGCAGAGAAAGGCTTTCAAACTGTATTTGTCCCAAGGCCTAGAAGATGGGAGTGGGTCCACAGCACTCAAGGAAAAGACCTATAAAACAAATTTGGCTAATAGCTTTTCTCTGGTCACTATCTGTTTTATGAGAGGGTCCCTAGTGCTTACAGAAAGAGCCCATTGGTAACTTTGAGTAACTGCCTCAAATTTAACTCTCCTGTCACAGATCTATTTTACAAGATGACCAAATGGGGTCTGAAGCTAGATAAGGATTCAGGCTAACAACTCACACACATACCTACATTTGGGTAGTCACATTCCCTGTGGAAGCTGACACCACTTTACCCACCAATCAATATGTAACTTCTTCCCCATCCCAGCAACTACCAGTATATAAGTTCTCAGGGCAAAGGACCTGGTGCTCTTGGCTTTCACTCCCATCTCAGCAAAACCTGTCCTCTTCCATGAGAATGTATCACTAATAAACAACCAGTCTCAGAACAGGGTCTGTCCTGTATCAATGTCCTTAATCTTAGCTCTGGAGCACCTCCAGAGTTTTCTCCTGACTATCTCCTGCCTCAAACCCAAGCATGTGCACTGACTGGGAATGGAACTGGTGACCTTTTGGTTTGCAGGCAGATGCCCAGCCCACTGAGCCACACCAGTCAGAGCCATTGCTTGAGTCTTGCATGTGGCTTGACCAGGGATCAAACCTGTAGCTTTGTTTACTCCCCCCAAAAAACCCCTGTAGAGATATAAAAACTTCACATGAGCCCTGGCTGGTGTGGATCAGCAGACTGAGCACAGGCTTGTGAACCAAACAGTCACAGTTGGATTATGAATCAGGGCTCATGGCTGGGTTGGGGCCCGATTCTCAGTTTGGGGTGTGTGAGAGGCAACCAATTGATGTATCTCTCACACACATGGACACATCGATGTTTCTCTTCCTCTCTTTCTCCCTCCCCTACCCCCTCTCTAGGAATAATAAGTAAAATCTTAAAAAAATAAACAACATGAGCAGCAAAATTGGATTCAACATTTAGGGATGATCCACGCTACCCAACGTTTTCTTCTGATCTGCACCAAGGTGTTTTCGCAACGTGAACACCAGATGGCAGAAGAGAGGCACACCTGGAACATTTTTCCATTGATCATATTGTACTGTAAAGCAAGTTTCCACAAACTTCAAAAAACTGAAATTACGTAAAGCTTATGGTTGGCACTAATTTCGGTTAATCTAGAACTTAGTAACAAAAAGTCCTTAGTTTTAAAAGTGATGAAATGCACATCTAAATAACATTGGATTCCACATTCATAGATGATACAGTATACCCAATACGCAGGTCCTGCGGACCTGCAATAAGGTGTCATTCCCAAAAATGACCACAAGAGGGCAGAAGAGACCGACAGATGGAAGGCATATCCTACTAATGGCCTGGCTGCAAAGACAGACATACTTTTCATTGTCCCCCCACAACATAACTGTACAATGTCATCACCTTTTTCTTCCTCTGCCCTCTGCCACCTTCATGTCATTTCACCATTCCATTGTCCCACACCATTGTCCTCTTTCAGAGCAGAGAACTCTTCTAGGTGTCTTCTGCAGTCTTCCAGGGAATGGAAATTTCTCTTCACAAAGAAAAATTCGGAGAGATGAACTAAATGGCTATGGGAAGAAGCAAGGTCTCCTGAGTACTGTGGAGCAATCAGGACTGCGCAGCCAGGCTGGAAGCGTTTTCCCTGGTCACCTAAGAGAAATGTGCTCTCTTACCTCATCCTAACCTTCCGCATCTTCTGCTGACAAATTTCCCGGACTCTTTTTCCCTTGGGCAGAGCTTTCAGTTGGTCTAATGGGGAGCATTACCTGTTGCCAGTAACCTGCTGGCTTTCCGAAAGGAGTTCCTACTGCAGGACTTCCTCCCGGATTCACCACAAGGGCAACATCACCTACTTTGGATGAAGACTGCCCTTTGGAGGGGTGAGTGGTGCTTTCTTTATTTGCCCACGATCTCTCCCATTCCACGTTATTCTCAAATAGCAAAGATTGACCCTCCTCCCCCCACACACAATCTTCATGAAAATGGAACATTTTCCTCACATTTCAGTGGAGAACCACCTGTGGAAATCTGGTCAAGAAAGGTCCCCGACCAGTGAGATTAACTCCTGTGGAGCCCAAACGTCAGAGTGATTAACATAAACAAGCTGGTGCAAATGATTTTCAAAGCCTGATTAGGATGCTTTGAACATGTTGCCTGGTGTGCTCTGCCCTCAGTAAACGTCTGCTGTTGAGGGCTCTCAACTGCACCTGGTCTGCCTACCTGTGGGAGAAATCTCCAGCATGGAACTTCGCTATCCACTTCTGACACGTTCCATCAGTCACAGCATCATCTCCATACACACCACAGATCTTTTCTTGCCTTCCAGTTGCCCTTGTACCTTCTTTGAAATGACTAAGCCAAAGAGACCGAAAATGTTGTATATGTTCATGCACAATCACTGTGAAAATGGCCAACCACACATTCACCAGTTGTAGTGAGATTGTTTGATCACATGCTGATAGGACACCTGTCATGATACAGTCTAACATGATGATTTCGAATGAGGTTAAAGACAAGTCATGCTATCAAGCACAACACCAACCCCTAATCCTAACCCCAAACCATGCCACGCAACAGACACCAGAACGGGTGTCCGAAGCCTTTCTTTGATTCCAGATGCCTGACTCTGGACATCAAACCACAAAGAACAGTGTGTCCCTCTTATTTAAACCTGTAAACCCTTGCAACTTAAACATCTAATGTCTAAAACCATAAAGCATGTTTCTGTGAAACAAATTATATTAAATCAAGCAAATTAAATGATGATGCACATAAGACCTGAGATGAGTGAGGCTGCTGTGGGCATAAGGAGGCATACTCTTCCAAAGCAAAATCGATGAAAGTACATGAGTAAATGTGATGTCCTCCTGATTAAAAAATTCTGGATAGCAGGAGAAGCTATTTGCAGAGTCAGAAGACCACCCACAGAATTGAAGAAAATGCTTGCACATTATACTTTCGATCAGACTCTTTCTTCCACAACAAAGAACTTTATGACTCATCAATGAAAAGACAACTATATTATTTTAAACATTTTATTTCTTTACTTATAGAGAGGGGGAGGGAAAAGGAGAGGGAGAGAAACATCAGTATGTGGTTGCCTTTCACGCATCCCCTATTAGGAACCTGCCCTGCAACCCAGGATGTGCCCTGACTGGGAATCGAACCAGAGATCCCTTTGGTTTACAGGCCGGTGCTCAATACACTGAACCAGACCCCCAGGAAGACATCTATATTCTTAAAAAACTTGAATAGTCCCTTCTAATGAGAAGACATTCATGGAAGTGTTGGAGAAAAATACCAGAGAAGATGTTCAATGACTACATCACAGTACAGTACCCCCTTCCCAGACTACAAAGGCTATAATGAGAAAGCAAACCTGAGAAATGTCTGTGATCACAAACAAAAATTAGAACAATTGACCACTTCTTTCATAAATGCAAAAACTGCAAAGCTTTTATAAAATGATTTGACATTTCCTGAAAAAAATTACCCTACTGTGTTCAATAACTCTACTTTGAAATAGATAGCCAAGAAATTTAAAACAGATGTTATAAGCAAACTTATGCATGATTATTCATAACAACGCTGTTAGCAACAACTAAAAGGTAGAAAGTATTCAAATGTTCATCCACAGATAAATGAATAAACAAAATTTGGCTATTCTGTCACCAAAAAGGGACTGGACCTAAACAGGGTTTGCCCTGGAAAGGTCTTGTGTGTGTAGATTCTTGACTTCCTGCAGCAAAATATCACAACACAAAGCTAGGGAATTTTGACAGTTTGAATATTAAATGCAAGGACAGTGAAACAAAGAAAGGGTTCAGAGAGAAGAGGCACAATGGCGGCAACAAGAGCAAGCATAGGTGGAGCTGCTTCTGGGGAAACAGAAAAGTTAGACACAAAGACACAAAGAAGGTCCTTAGATACAGGATCAGGGGGTGAGCCTGGAACGAGCTGGCCACTGCTCCCCTGGCTGCAAGTCTCCTGGGGACCTTTGCAGATAAGGAGAAACAAAACGAAGATACACAACAAACAAAAGAAGGGAAGGTGCATGTGTGCTCAATGAACAGTGCATGCTGGGTCCTTTTTTAGGGTTTTACCTGTTTTTTCACATTGATGACTTTAGAGGAGGCCTTACAAGAGTCATCTGCACAGAATACTCAGCTTTCCAGGGGTGCCCTTTGATGTGCTGATGCAACAAAAGGAGCACACAGAGTGGTCAGGGTCCTTCTTTGGTGAATTTCTCCTTCAGAAAAGTCACCAGAGAAGGGCTGCCACTGAGGTGGGTCTTCCCCTGCGTGGTCTGGAATGTGTAAACCACTTGCTCTCCAATGCCCTTGGTTAGGGAAGTTACATCCTCAGACTTATTACCCCCAGGCTGTACATCGCTGTCCTTATTTAGCTATCAAACTCACTTTTCCCACTGCACTTGCCAAGGAATTTTCCTACCTTTTTTACTAATGTGCCTCAACTCCATACACTTGGGGACTCATATTGGCATTGAATTTCACACAATGATCATCTGTGGACAGACACCAGACACCAGAGCCAAACTCGGGATCCTGGAAACAGACCTTTGACTCTAAAACCTGGACCTTGGAGTGGACCCAAACCAAAACCAGGACTCCAGGAGCAAAGCTCTGTGCCCACACCCGACCCAGACCATGTGGTCCAAAGGCCAAACACCAGATGCCAGGGATTGACATCGGACCCTTATAATGCCAGATTCCATACACCACAACCTAAATCTTCATCTGCACATGGACCTTGCAGGCAAACCCAGGACACAATGCCACATCCTAAGAGGTGCAAGACTGCAGACACACAACTGAATATGTTGGGAACCACCCTGCCTGGTATCAGAAGTTGTAACCCCCGCCAAGGCTAAGGCTGAGGGAACGACCTTGGAACTGTAAGTCAGCAAGGAAACAAAAGCTTATCTCCCTGGCAGGAGCTCCGCTTCTGCTCCTTTGTACTTCAACCTGCCTGGACCCCAATGCTTGGTCAGTTAGCCAGTGACGGGGAAGATTCCCCAAGGGGGGAACGACCTAAGACAGGCATGATCACATGGGAGGCCCCCAAGGAAAGGCTTTGGGGGCTACAGCAAAAGGGGGTGATGGACCCTCACCCCTCAGCTTTGACAAAGCCCAAGTGCTCATGGTCTGCAAGAAAATCTTATCTCTTGGTTGCCTTAGTTCCCTTGCTCCACCTAAGCCTGAAACAATGACAGGGTGGTGCAGCCCTGTGCTGAAAAGGGCAGGTTTCCCAGGTGATTAGGCCTAAGAAAGAATATGTAAAATCCTGTGAAACCTGCTTTGTTTAGAATGCTCTCAATTGAATGCAAGGGTCCAAGGAGGAAGTAAGTTTGTTCCTCAAAGTTTTACAGCTCTTTGACCCTGACTCAAAGTAGGCCCTCAGAGTTCCTTGTTATTTGATCCTTACTTCCCAGCAATGAGTAATGAACTCTACCTGAATTCCTGTGTAAACCAACCCAATAAAAGCCTTTGAGGAAAAGGCTCTTGGTCCTTCTCCTTTGAGAGATCGGCCACCTTTCCTCCTCTAGTGGATCATGTCTCGGTAGACTTATTCTCATCCGTGGCGGATGGGGGGACTCTGCGGGTGGAGCCCACCCACACAAATACATTTAGACTCTCAAGCACAGGCTCTGGACACAGGACGCAGATCTGTAACCAGGATGCCGAACTGTAACCAGGATGCCATGCCCAGAATTTGGAGTTTGGGCCAGATGCTGGGCCCCCGACGCCAGAGGCCAGAAGCAGGAGCTGAACCAGATCTTCCCACTGTAAAGAACCTGTGATTCAGTAAGATAAAACCCTTGTCTCTCCAAATGCAAACTTCAAAATTTTACCAAACCCACCAACAATAGGCCAAAACACTTAGTGAACAAAAAGGATGCTGACCTTGGAGGCAGACGTCCATGATCTCTCAGCTGCAACCGCTTCAAGAGTTAGCACTGTCTCACCATTCATTCCACACTGCCGACTGTGGGAATTAAAAAAAGATCATTTTCCACAAACCTTGTTGGCTCAAACACCTGTGGGATAATAATTACAATAACATAATCAGATCAATACAAGATATTCAACATTTAATACATGCATGAGTATGAATGAATAACAGACAATGAGGTGATATCAGGTACACAGGACCTTTGGGAGTATGGGGAAACAGGGTCTTATAGCGGTAAAATGGGTGATAGATAGGTGATTTATGAAAAGTGCAGCTTTCAGGGAATGTTACTTTTTGGTAGGCAATCCTACAAACTATAGCACACAACTAAAGTAATAAACTCTTCCAAATTTCATTAACATAATCTTTCAGTTGAGAATAGGTTGCTTTGCTAAAATTGTTAAATCTTGTAGCAACAGGAGCAGACATAGCTGGAGAGAGCGACCAGCTGCCAGGAGGGCCTTGCATCGCCCACAGGGGGTCAAAGGACTAAGCAGCCTTGAGTGTACACCACTCACCTCTGCCTGTAGCCAGTGGAGTGCAGTGGAGCCCACGAGTGCAAGTCACGTGAACATGAAGCCACAACCAGGAGGCAACCCATGGCCACACAGGTGGGATAATGACGCAGTCAGGACCTCTACACTGCCAGTACATCAGGTGGCTGGGATATGGTCGCTTTTGAAACATCAATGCAGTTAGGACATCAACAAGCAGGTGAACTGATGCAGGAGGACAAAGTGATAGCCAGGACACCGACACAGACAGGACATTGACAAGGCCAAGACATCTACAGAGAAAGGACAGCAGCACAGCTCACATGTTGACTCAGTCAAAGCATCCACTCAGATGGTACAGAAGTGCAGCTGGGACATTGAGGGAACTGGGATATTGACAAAGATAGGAAGGTGGCACAACCAGGAAATCTTTGCAGGTGGGACAGCGGCACAGCCGGGACATCAATGCAGATGTGGGATATTGTAATGCAAGCAACACAGCAGCACGACCTGTACATCAGATAGGACATTGACATGGAAGGGACACAAACACAGACAGAACAGCAGCACAGCCAGGACATCAAGGCAGAAGGAACGTGGACACAATCACGATTTTAGTGAGGCTGGGACATTAGCGTGGCGAGGACGTGGACACGGGAGGGACATCAATGCTGACAGGATGTCAACACACACGGGGCATTGGACCACAAAGACATGGACACAGCTGAAACATGAACACAGGTCTGGCCCACAACAGGTGCCTACTTACCTGACATAAACACACCGCTGTTGTATGTGGGGGACAGAAGGAAAAAGGAACTACAAAGTCTGTTTATATGAAAGTAATAACATCCATGACTAAGCGCCATTCCACTCAACATTCGTAGATCATTCACCACAGCTCACAACCTTCCCTGCTGGCCTGCACTAACGCGTCCTTCCCAAGATGCACTTGAGATGAGCAGAGAGCCGCACTTATGTGACCATATTGAGCCATAAAGCAAGATCAAACAAATTACAAAGAACAAAAATTATATAGAGTATAATTCTTGCTCTCCTTGCTGTTAATGTAGAAATCAGGAACAAATAGTCATTAATATATCCTTACATTTAAAGGTTATCAAATACACTTCTAAACCACATTGCAATCAACAATCTCGCCTGCCACTAACATGTTATTCCCCAAATGCCCACGAGATGGCAGCAGAGATGCACACTTGGAACACTGTACTATTTGCTTGGTCAAAAGGTTCATTCGGTTTTTAGGTAAACACACAATGAAAGAGACATTTTTCATTTTCAACAATAATTCCACTGAACAACGTATTCACTGTTTTGTCCCACTGCTTTCTGCAGTGTTTCGGGCACCTTCATAATTCCATCTTTCCCAAAGTTTCTCTCTTGGCCAAGTCAATAAAAAGTCAGTTTCAGCAAGCATCACAGCATCGAAATTACATACGATATGTTTCTCTAAGTGCTCCTATTGCACTTAAGCTAGAATTCACTAAAAAATAGTGATTGGAAAAGCCTTATTTTTGGTAGCTATGTAATACACTTCTAAACAACTTCAAAAATAAAACAATTTGAATTGCAAAATAAACTGAATTGTGATAAAGATACTACATACCAAAACTTAAGAAAAATACCTTCACCCTGAAATGCACAGTATCAAAAATAAAAGCTGAAAATATACAAGTTCTGTGCCCATGCTTGTAACCTAAAATAATAAATGAAATCCAGAGAAAGTGGACAGAAATGTGCACGTACACATATCTGCAAGTGTATATACATAAAGTGATAGCAGTTCTTTTCACCTCTTGGGGTAGAATTTTTTATAAACATTTTCTCATTGTTTAAGTAATCACCAACAAAGTAAATTAAAAATGCTTTCCAAGCACATTTGGAACTTTTATTATTATTTTTTTTATTTTAATGATTGTTCAAGTACAGTTTTCTCCCCTTTACTCCCAATCAAGCACATTTGGAACTTTTAAAAAAATGACTATATTTAGCTATAAAGCAAGTTTCAAGAAAATGTCTCACAAACTATGCTTACTGCTTTCTTTGCCATGAATCTGGAAACCAGTCACAAGGTAACTAGAAAGTCCCTACATTTAAATGTTTTTTAATACACTTCTAAATACCTTCCCAAAATAAATCACAGTCAGAGTGGAAAATAATTTACATTGCAAAATAATAACAATACTGCATACCAGACCAAGATTTTTCTGGTTTCAAAAATGACCAAAGCTTCAAACTGTTTCTCAACCAAAGGTGATTTTTGCCCCCAAGAGGACTTCAGGCAATGTTCTGAGCCATGTTAGATTGTCCTGAGGGGGACGGAAGTGAGGCTGCTGGCAGTGAATAGAGGTATTGGATGCTAATAAGCACCTACAATACAGAGGACAATACTCCAGGAGAAGGAATTCTCTGACCCCAAAGGTCCATAGTGCTGAGAATGAGAAACCCTGCTCTGTATCATGAAGACTCCATTAGAATACAAACAGCATTTCCCTTTGCATCCTAGGTCTCAAAGGCTGCCTTTCTTGGAACAGGAAGCCTGAAGCTGAAACCTAAAGAATAAAATGCCAGCCAACTTGCAAATGTCAGGGAGAAGTGTCCTAGGCTACTTTACTGGTCAGGAGGCAAAGGAAGATCTGTCCACTTCGGAGACCAGATCACACTGTGACTAAACAGAGTAGTCCTCTGAGGATCCCTGCATCTTTCCATTGCCCATATATCACTTTAATAACTGATTCCTAATGTCACTTAGAACAAAGAGTCTTACTCTGTTAGATTCCAGATTTTACCATCTCAAGTTTTTTTCTTTGAAAATGGGGACATTTGCTACATTCTGTGTTCCTCAGATTACCTACCTGGGGGCACATTTCCTATAACAACAGACTTCTGATTTCTAGAACACCATGCTTCCAGGCCCTAAACTCATTTAAAAGGCTAAGAAGGATATTTACTCTTTTATTTAGTCATTAATGTATTCATGACTAACAAAGAATTTTTCTAGGTCCTCACATTACCTCACTTCTTGTTTTCTTTCAAGCTTTAACTATTTCTAGTTCACATACAACCATGTACTGATCATTACTGCATGAGAGCAAGTTTACCTTCGTAACTCATGCAAATCAGTGGGAAAGAATCACAGAATTTAGTACAATGATGGGAAAATAACATGCAGAAATAAATATGTAGAGGTACTAAGTTAAAGATATAATTTTTTTAACAAGACTTGCTAGCAACAAAGCAGGTTTAAAAAAAAACCTGGAAATAACAACATATAGGATGTGTGTGAAGAAAACTGGAAATTGCTACCCAATAATAGAAACTTTAACAAATGAAAAGAATCATCATATTCTTGAAACACAAGATTTCAAAAAACACACACACAATGATACCTATTTACCAAACTTGTCTATAAATGTAATATAATGTAGACTCATAGACAAAAGTGGTACCACAGGAAGTGGTCAGTTAAATTGGGACCTGAGATGTGGACCCCAGTCTGGACCCCTTTCCAGCTCCGCACAGGGTGTCTGTATCTCCCCGCCACCCTCCTCACCTCACAGCCTCCACGCAGCTCACCTCCTGTCCCTGGACCGTGTTGCTTGGACCACGTTAGGCTGCGAGCGTCACCTCGTGACCATGGAAACTGGCGCCCGCAGCGCCTAAACTCCAGTCCAAGTAGTTGTTCGTCTCTCCACCAGAACTGCCCGCCCCTCACGCCCGCCAGCCTAAATACACCTCCCACCCTAGCCCAATGCTTGCCTTTGCCACAGCGCGGACAATTCCTGGGGGGAGGTGTAGGGTTACTCATTCCCCCTTTCTGTAGATTCGAGCAGTCTTTACGCATGTGACCAGGTTGATTACAATTATAACATTTGGAATTTTCTTTAAATGCGGCAGCTAAAAGAGAAGCCTTCTGCTGCTCGCTGCTGATATCTCGGCAAGCTTTAATAAATTCACTAATTTCTTTTGTAGTTGCCCGAAGAGGGCCTATGACAGATCTGTAATCCGAATTAGCATTCTCATAAACCAGCTGAAGTAAAAGAGATTTAGCTGCTCTTTCATTATCTATTTGTCTTTGAATGGCTTCTTGGAGGCGATCAATAAAATCTATATAGGCCTCGGAAGGGCCCTGATGTATATTAACAAAGGAAGCAACTTCCCTAGTCTGAGAATCAGGCACCATTTTCATAGCTCTTAAGGCGATATGCGCGCACTGATCGTAGGCCGGAGGAGGGAGCCGTGCCTGGGCTGCTGCCGTAATGAAATCACCAGACCCAATCAGCCTGGGAAGAGGAACAGGATTCTGCATTCCCTCGTTCTCAGCTGCTCGGGCGCCGGCGGGTTGGCAATATTCTGAATACCAGACATACTGTGGGCTGGCCTTAAATCTGCTTTTCCAAGGGCGAACCAATCGCACCGAGCAATTTTATAGCTATCAGTAATGGCTTGTAATAACCCATTGGTATAAGGAGATCGTAATCTGTTCTCTTTAATGCCCCTTTTCAGATCCTGGTAAAATGGAAAGGGGAGGGACTCGTGGACGTTTCTTTGTCCCATTACGATAATGGGATAAGCAGATAAAACCTCCCAGTCCCTCTTCTCCGCTGCCTGGAGGAGGCACTTCCCCATAGATCGATCGGGGGACTTGTCTGAATTTTCCTGCTTTCTTGGAGGTGACTCCTCTTGGGAGGAGCTACCTTCCCTCAGCTTCTGCGAGCCTCTCCGCGGGTGTGGAAGCGGAGCCTTCCTAACCTGCTCTTCGGAATCTCAGTCTGACTCACTTTCCGAATCAGACTCTTCCTCGACTAGCTCTGTTTTCCTTGCCCAAATGGGCTCTAGAGTATCCCTGACCAGCCTCCAGGTCTCAAAAGTGTGCGCACCAATAGATATTCCGCTGTCCTGTAAAGATTTCAACCTGGCATTCACTTTTTCCCAGACATCAATGTCTAGCAACCCTCTATCAGGAAAGGAAGGACAATATTTTCCTACAGATTGCAAAAGCTGAACCAGATATTTTTCTTTTACATTATATTTTGCCTCTTTAAGAAGTTCTCGTAATACACGCAGGAAAGCTTTCTGCCCTTTAGATAAGTTAGAACCCATTTTTGCCTTTCAAAAAGAAAGAAAAAGCTTCCTTTTATTTATTCTCAGTTTTCTTCTTCAATTCTTATTTTTCCTGCCTCCGCCGCCAGCACTGACCCTGCGTTAACTAGCTAGGGAATAAGTATTGTGGATCGGAGTGTGCTGTTGGTGAAAAATGGTCAGAGAAGGGTAATCCGACCCCGACCCCGCTTATGTGTTTTGGGCTCCTCCTCGGGGAAGGGAGCTTGAAGCGCAGCAGGCGACTGAGCTGCCTGCTTCCCCAGTAGCGAGATTACGTTGTGTGGGAGTTTCCCTGTAAGGCCCCTACAAGTCTCCGGACATTATCCCAGACACCCCTGCATGGTTCTGATTTACGTGGGAACACTCGGTTTCCCGAGCCAGGGGTAGGAATTGCCTTTTATCTTCCGAGCTTGGCGGATGCCAAAGCCCTCATTCATATAAACCTAGAGCTAATGCTTAAATCCTGGGAAGCGATCTTCGGAGTTCCCGGTTCTCATAAACCACAGGCTTCCCTGATGCAGGCGGGACGAGAGAGAAAAAGCAAGAGTTGAAAGACGCCTCGAACAGCGGCTTTTTTGGCCAAGATAGATCACCTGACCGCTTTTTTCAAGGCAAACGGTTTGCTTTCCTAGACTTGAAAACTAGTTACTATTTACGTTTAATATAAACAGTCGCGAAAGAGAGGAGTGACTTTAGAAAGGAAAAGATTTGCCCTGGCTGGCTAGCTCAGTGGATTGAGCGTGGGCTGCGAACCAGGCATCAAAGGTTCGATTCCCAGTCAGGGCATGTACCAGTCAGGGCATGTACCTGGGTTGCAAGTAGACACAGTTTGTTGATTCACAGTCTGGCAGAAGGGAACAAAGGGAACAGGTAACTTACAAAGTTGCTAACAGAGTCCCTGTTGTGATTCCAGGCAGAGATTGGAGTTTTACCATATGAAAAGGACTACATGGCTCAAAGGGCTAGTTTTGGTTTCCTGTCTGTGCTTTCAAATTCTAAGTTAATAACATCCTCTAGCAAACAGATCTCACAGAATCTTGCATATTCTATGTCCCAGGCCTGATTACCCCGGGGGTCCTCTGTCTCCCGTCTGAGCTGCCCCTTTGGCTGTTTGCTTAGCCCTGAGAAGGGCAGGAGACAGAGGCAGCCAGGAGACTTGGATTTCTCACATCTAAGTACAAAGACTCAGGCTCAGAGGGGGCAGGGGTTGATGTCAATCACGCCTTCCTTTCCACAGCCCCTTCATTTCCACAGCCTTGTGAGTCTTATTCCAGGGGCCTTTATGTGGTCAGCACCTGTATTAGGTCCATTCTCCATCTTAGAGAATTGTTACCCGTCATTGGTTAACTGATCAAGCATTAAAGGCCAGGCACAGAACAGGTAGCGTTCATGCCAGGGGAATAAGTTTTGTCTCCTTAGTGGCTCCTGGTCTGAAGGTGTCTCACTCAGCCTAAGTCACGGGGGGTCACAGCTTCCTGAGACCAGGCAGGGTGGCCCTCAACAAAACCATCTTCACCTTTCTTTCTTGGCCAGATCTTTTTATAAGGGGGGTGGGGAAGGACAAACAATGTGTGGTGAGGACTTGGAGATTCAGCAGCTGCAACATTCCTGTCCTGGACAGTTAGCAGTCTCCAAGGGGGAGGGGTAGTCGCCTCCTTCTTCCTGGTACGGATGTCTCCAGGTGGTTATCTCTAGCCAGTGCCCCAGGAGGTCAGCTGCTTTTTCTAAGGCACCAGGATGGGCCTTATCTGTAATTTCTGAAACAAAAGCTTAACATACACATTACTTGCTAGATTTATGGCTATTTACGTTAAGCTAAAATTTTCCAAGTCTTAAGCCCCCTATCAAAAGTGGAAGAATGGAAATGTACAAGTAGTGATGTCTGGAAGGATATACAGTATTTTTTTCATTAAATGATTTTTATTGTGATTCTATTACAGTTTCCCAGTTTTTCCCCTTTGCCCTCCTCCGCCCATCCCACCCCACACACCCCACCTTGTTTAGAAGCATATATACTTAATATAATAGCTGTTATTACCTGTTTGGGTAGGATTTTCAATTACTTTCATTTTTTAAAATACTTTAAATAAGCAGCAACAACAACAACAACAAAAAAGGCCATCTCAGTTTGGGCTTAAAAAGTACAATGGGAAAACATGGTATAATATAAAAATAATAATAAGCTAGTCTGTTGTGGTAACAACACCAGAGGCCTTTTCTTTGCTCATCCAGCCTGATCTCTTCCTAGGGGCTCCTTTTCCAATTTTCACTTCTTCATGTGCAAATGCAGAGCAAATGAAGAGAAGTCATGTGGATGAGCAGAGAAGCCCTAACTAAGCAGCACAGCAGGAGAGGGAGTTGCCCCAGGGCTGCCTCACTTCAGGGCCCCCTCACAGCCCTGATGCCAAGTAACTAAGAAGCAGCACTACTGAGCTGATACACAGTGTGGTGCTTCGTAATTCACCTGTGACAATACTGAGCTTCTTAACAACCCTTCTGTCCTCACGGCCATTCTGTATTAAAGTTCAGGTATTTGCACTAAAGTTTCCTTCTTCACTACACCCCACCTTGGGACTCCTCTTGGCATTGACTTGAAGCCAACGACTATAAATTTATAGAAAAGCACATGGACCCCACACACAAACCCATAGACCCCAAAGCCACACCCAAAGAAACACCAGGTCTGAGACCCATAGCCAAATAGATTCAAGCCCAGGCACAGACCTCAGAGACAGGACCGAGATCCATAACCAAGACCCCACAGATAGACTCCAGAGTTGGAGCTGGACAATGAACCCTAGCTGCCAGATGCCAGACAGAGAAGCTGAACCACACTAGACAGGACTTATAATATTCTTAATAGCATTCTATAAGTGACCTTGGATCCAATACTTAAATATAAAATTCATTGTTTTTATAATAAATGGTTTTCATCTCACAAACAATAAGTGTGTGACACCGTATATTTTGCACTATGGAAATGTTCCTGCTGGAATCCAGTTTTGGATGCAAATTGGACACTTTGGGTTGTCAAGGTACTATTCGGATAAGGAAGGCAGCACCGGCCACTGGATTTAATGAGGGTGTGCAGAAATTTTGTTGAGTCATTTTTAAATGCATACATATATAAACAACTACTTCTCATCCATTCTTTTATCTACAGAAATATTTATAGATAAGTTTATTGTAAGTAAAGGAGAAAACAAATGACACAACATTCCAAATGACATGAGGAAAAGCAAATTTCCCCCTCCACATTGCCCAGGCCCTGGTCCCAGTGACTAGTCCCTGTGCCTCCTCTCAGCATGTCCTCTGCCTGGGTTTTGTTTTTTTGTTTTTTTTTAACATAATTTGTTTTGCACAATACTTTTCTCACATAATAAAATTATTTAGAAGTCATTCTCTGTTAAAATCCATTAGAACCACGTTACTAGGTTTTATTTCTTTAATGAAATGTCATATATTCTCACCCATTTTTAATGTTCTATAATATTTCACAGTGTGAGCAAACCATAATTTAACAAATTCTCTTCTACTGAAAACTTTAAAATTGTATCTCTTATTATATGTGTTGGATAAAATATACTAAACATACTTCATTTCATACACAGGGAAGCATAACTAGGGGGCAATTTTTAATGCCTTTTCTTTCATTTCATTTATTAATTTGAAAGAGAGAGAGAGATAGTTGATCTGATAGGGGGCTTAAGACTTGGAAAATTTTAGCTTAACGTAAATAGCCATAAATCTAGCAAGTAATGTGTATGTTAAGGTTTTTGTTTCAGAAACTACAGATAAGGCCCATCCTGGTGCCTTAGAAAAAGCAGCTGACCTCCTGGGGCACTGGCTAGAGATTACCGCCTGTACTAGGAAGAAGCAGGTGACTACCCCTCCCACATGGAGACAGCTAATTGCCCAGGATAGAAGCACTGCAGCTGCGAACTTCAAAGACTCTCACTGACTCCTGTTTGTCTTCCCCAACCCCCTTATAAAAGATCTAGCCAGGAAAGAAAGGGGGAAGATGGGCTGTTAGGGTATGAACCCGCCATCTTCTCAGATCACCGGGCATCTGACAAAGCACCCATAAAAGATTCAATTGCTGTCACTGCTTATTGGATTTGGTAGTGACAGGCAGCCCGAACGCTGGTGTCTTTTCCGGTTACAATTGGAGAATGAACTGACCACCTTGGCATATAGGCAGGACACTCTAACCAACTGAACTATCAGGCCAGGGCTACTAGGAGAAATTTTTGAAAAGTGGAATTTCTGGGTCAAAGGGTATGAAGATGTTAGTTCTGGATGGCCATTTTCAAAATGATCATCGGGGAGTCTGCACCAAAGAATCCTTCCCCAAGTCTTTCAGAGCAAGGACACTGCACCTGCTTACTTCTCAGCCTCAGAGATGTCAGGAGTCCTCTGGATCCCCATACGGGCCACCACATTATGTTGATCTTAAAAATATAGCAGTCAGTTATTTTACCAGCAGATAAGGGGTTTACGCGGAAACAGTAAGAAGTTGCAATTTAGGACAAGCAAGCTGTAGCAAAAATCATAAGCAAGCTCCACAAGTAAAAGAGGAACATTATGTTACAGGGAAAAAAGAGGAAGTTGGCAGGAGTCATTTCAAACGCAAGTGCAGTGCAGAAAAGCGTCAGTTCAGGGTGATGATGGTTTCTCTCTGGCTGAGTTGCTGGGGAGTCGGTTTCTCCTGGGAGCACACAGTACCTCTCCATGTTCGAGCCTGTGACAGATCATTTTTCTTGTAGTTGACCCTAGGTGGTGCTATGTGACAGCACCCCCACTGACCCCCAACTCCACTTTAGTGCAATTTCCCTTTATGCAGTTTCACAGTAATAGTTAGTTGGCTCATGTCGGGTCCATGAAAATCAAGTTATATGTATGTGCTGAAAACGAGGTAAGGACCGGAGGCACTCTGTGCACTTGAGAAAGCCAGTAGCAGCTACACTGACCCTGCTCTGTGGACCCCTGTCCTCAAACTTGACATCTTATTTTTATGCAAAACACTTGTAGGTTTTCTCAGCATTTTTTAAATTTATTTAGTTTTATTTGGTTTTATCTTGTCTTTCTATTTCTGAAATGTTTTTAGACCTGACTTACTTAAACATACTTCTTATTCATAACGTCGCTTCTTTGAGATGTGCAATTCTCCCAGTGTGTTTTCCAGTGCACTTATTATTTTATTTGTTGTGTTTAAATGTTTGAACCCTCTGGGACTTCTTTTGTGTCTGCGAATTGTGTGGTCAGTGTTTACTGACAGCAGTTTCCCGGAATGCAGTGCAGTCTTGATCACGTTATCACCGGTTATGCAGCTCTTGTTTTGACAAGGGAGGGCACTGACGGGCCTAGACGAAAGTTAGGGATCCCGGCTACAGTCTGGTGGAACAAAGACACTTTGTCAGGCGGAAGGAGAGCCACGTCCACCCTGAAGACCGGCGGAGACTCAGAGATCCCAGATCCTGCTGGAAAAGTAGCCACGGAAACCGCCAAGCCGCAACCCTCCCTGCAGGCTGCTGACTGACGCTCGTGAGACCCAGAGCAGCCAATCCCCGCGGGGTGGGGCGGGTCTTCCGCTGGCCAGCCCAAACCGAGGGGGCTCCGCCCCCTGTCCCGCCCTTTCAACTTCTACCTGCCCATTGGTGGGCAGGGCCCTGGGATCCCAGCACTGATTGGCGGATTGCTCCCCTGTGGCTATCCTGGCTGGAACCTCACCCCCTACGTCCTCACTCCTCCGGAGGGCGGGAAGCCCAAGAGCCGGGAGAGGACACTGTACTGAAGTGGGCAGCGCGGCAGAGGCCCCGGGAGACTGACTGGTAAGCTAGGACCCTTACCATGTGGAACCCTTACCCCGAGACCTTCCAAGCCCTGCCAGAGAGATCCCAGATGCCCTCATCCCGAGGGGCCCCAAACCCCTTCAGCATCGAGGGGCCCGCGTCCGCTAATCCGGAGAACCCCATGTCTCCTAACCCCCAACGCTTAGACCCCCCAAACAGTCTGAAAACCCCAGTCCCCCTCAGCTCGGGGCACCCTTCCTGCAGCTCGCCCGGGAAGACCAAATCTCCCCAAACTCAGAGACCCCGAATGCCGTCGTCCTGGAATCTAACTCAGTGGAGGGGACCCGGAAGCCCCTCGATGAGACGCCCCAACTCTCCTCGGCCGCAGCAGTCTGACCCACTCCCCCAGGGGTTCTGAGTGTCCTCAGCCTGGAAGACGCAGATCGTGTCCTGAAGGACCCCAAGCCTCTCAGCCTGAGAGATGGCAGTCTGCTGGAGACTGCGCCTGCGTCTTGTGCAGGCTTCTCCAGACCCCCGGGGACACTTCCGAGCCCTTCCCTGGGAAAAGCGCGTTTCCTGACTCCGCCAAGGCCCGCCCAACCGACCGAGCCTCTCAGACGCCCCGGGTCCTGGCCTGCGGAGCCTGCGCTGAGGCGGCACGGTGGGAAGGAACGGGAACAAGGGCGCCCCCCAACCCCCGCAGGTGGGTCTGCGTGCGGCCCCACCCACCTAGCCCCTCCTCCCGCAGGGCCCGGCGTCCCCCTCTCTCTGGCTCTGCCTACCGGGAGAAGGGAGTTCGGTCCTCTCAGTGCCTTCTCTTTCCACAGGCGCTTCCGACTCGGGGCTCGGACACCATGAACCCCGAAGGGGATCCGCAGGAGCGCCCTGAGGGAGAAGCGGGGCGAGCGGGGCGGATGCCTCAGGTGAGCTGAGGGATCCATGGGAGGCATGAGGACAGAGCTCCGCACACACCAGGCCCTCTGGGTGACCCTCGCTGTGCTAGTGCTGAGCGCTGGTGAGAGAGAGGGGACTCCGGATCGCAAGGACGGTCAGGGAAGTGGGAGAAGGCCCAGGGTGCGAGCAGGCCCCCGGGACACACCCCAGAGCACCAGCCACTCGGGGGCGGGATCTCAACTGAGACCCAGACTCAGTGCCTGCAGCACAGATACCACCAAGGCCCCCGCCTGGTCCCTGCACCCTGGAGAAGGGAAGGCCCGCCACGTGTTCTCACTCGCATCACTGACTTACTGGTGTTTCCAATCTCCTCTCCAGGCGGGAGAAGCTTTGAAAGACCCTTCCCTCCACTTCTTCAGGGAGCAGTGGGCAGAGATGGGAGACTGGGAGAAAGGCCGGTACCTGAACGTGAAGAGGAACTCCGATGTGCTCACCAGCCCAGGTAGTGCGCAGGCACTGGGACCAGGGGCCCAGTGAACCCATCAGGCGGCTAGACCCGCTCTGACTCAGGCGGCCCCATCCAACTGCAGCTCCCTCCCGCATGGACACTGATTGCAAGGAATTTGCTCCTTTGAGTCAGAGCAGGGCTGGCAGTGACGGTGCAGCGCTCACAGCAAGTTGCTGTAGACTCTCCCATCCCATCCAAGCCAGTCCCGAGGGCTTCCTGGAGCTTGTTCCTCCTCCAAACTCTTTGCTTTCAGGACAAAGGTTTTGTCTCTTTCCAGGTCTCAGGGCTCCTCGACCAGCTTTCATGTGTCACCACCACAGGCAGGCCACCCAGCTCCAGGAGGAGGACCCTGAGGACTCCGATGAAGGACGGGCTCCAAGGCAGCGAGGTGAGCAGCAGGAGGAGCCAGAGCTGCCCTCCTGACTTGGACCTGGTTTAGGTGGGGCTGCATCTCAGGAGTTAACCAGGGAACAGGTTTGCTTGTCGAGCGAACAAGCAAGACGCACAACAGTGTATCGTGCAGTGAGGGGCTGTTCCCGTAAACTTTCAAGTGTGCAACATAATCATATGTATTTATAGGAACATTAATAAGCAGTAAATATGTAAGAACATACAAGTGAATAAGAAATAACTAATTCAGAAGAGTTGTCATTGCAAGAGAGGGAGGCGGTTCTGGCCAGTGATGAGTATCCCCACACCTGGCTGCTTGATGGCCTGCATGGAGACAGATGGGGAACAGTATTAACTGTGGTGATAACAGGAGCTGGAAGAAGGCCAGGGTCAGGAGGGTTTGATCACTGCATCATTTCCTGGTGTCAGTTCTGGTGCCATTCTGTCCAGTATCGTGAGTGTTCAGTGGGTGGGGTCTGTCCACTTTCATGGGCCTGGGGTTGAAACACAGCTGAAGTCAAGATGTGATCTTTAACGTGACTGGAATTCTGTTTCTGGGGTCAGCAGAATGTGGATGCTGATCAGAGTCTAATGACTAAGGAAGGGCATGGGTGGCCAGTATGTGCCCAGCGGGGAGGATACCAGAGAAAGGAGGCCAGGTGGTCCTGGTGCCCTTAGCCTGGAGAAAGCCAGTGTGAATGAAGAAAACAGGACAGAGAAAGGGTTCTGTTGAAGACATGGAGTTTCTGTGCAGTTACTTTTATTACATTTTTTCTCAAGAGAGGCCAATTTATTTTTTAATAAATGTAATAGATGCTTTATGAACAAAGGGTGAAGCGTAGATGACACTTTGTCTATTTTTTTTTTTGTAATTCTAATGAAATTAGTGGATGGCCCAAATAGAAGCCTAGGCCTTAATGATACCTCAGCAAACATTTTCCAGTCATCCTGGGATTGTTCTTGGACTGCTCTCATTCAGACTTCTGTGTCCCTAATAAGAATCTCCAGCTTTTGGAAATATTTACCCATCAAAACACTGATTTCTCATCATCTTTCAGTGAAACCTTGGGTGGCCTTCAGAAGGGAACAGAGTAAACACCAGACGGTGAGTATTTCCCCAATCCTGTGGACAACAAAATTTTCCTCATGGATAGAAAGGCAGGTAAGAGTAGGAAAATGCAGAAAGTATCCCAAGAATTGCCACCTTCCTTTCCTGGTGTCTTCAACACACTGTCTGACATTATCATCCTTTTTTTAAGATTTTATTTATCAATTTTTAGAGAGGGGGATGGAGGGAGAAAGTGAGGGAGAGAAACATGTGCAAGACACACTTATATAGGTTGCCTCTCACACGCCCCCAAGTGGGGGACCTGCTGCACAACCCAGGCATGTGCCCTGACTGGGAATGGAACTGGTGACAGTTCAGTCGGCAGGCCACTACTCAGTCCACTGAGCCACACCAGCCAGGGCTCGTCATCATCTTAATAGTTAACAACTACAGCAACAATAGTAACTACCATTTGTTTCATTCTCACAATGTTTCAGACTTTAAGAATTCCATGTGAATAAACTCAAACATTACAACAATCTGATGAGGTACAGACTAGAATTGTCACCATTTATGAAGAGGGAAGTGAGCTTTCAGAGATACAAAAATGTTTGACTACATGTCTAAGATCACAGTATCAGTGGTAGTGCAATCCAACCCATAGTCGCTTCTCTAAACCATTTACAAACTCATTAAAACTTTCATAGTTTTACCCTGGCCACCGTGACTTAGTTGGGTGTCATCCTGCACAGGGAAAGATTGTTAGTTTGATTCCTGATTAGGGTACAGGCCTGGGTTTTGGGCCAGGTTCCTGGTTGGGGCATTTGCAATAGGCAAGTGACCAATGTTTCCCTCTCATATCGATGATTCTCCCTGTCTTCCTCCCTTCCTCTCTCTCAAAAAAATAAACAAAATCTTTTTTAAAAGTTAGAAAAATAAACTTTCATACTTTTCTAAAGTTTACATTGTCTTATCCATATGTCATTACATCATTCACATGGCTGATGACTTCAACCGAAGTCCTTCTCTGCTGTGCTGAAGTGAGACATGCACTGAGACCCTCTGACAAGGAAAGCACACAATGTGTAGGCACTTGGTACAGTGGATGGTCCCAGATGAAGAAGAAAGTAAAATGTTCAGGATCACAGCCTCCCACTCTAATCAAAGAGCATCTCCCACCCCTGAGTAGCTTCAGGTTTGATGACTCAAACAACAAATAATAAAATGACTTAAGGATTTCATATAGGTTACATACTCTTCAACAGAAACTCATCTGTCTGGAACTGATTTCAAATGCAATTTCTTGTAAGGTGAAGTAACAGCTTCTTTCTCTGAGTTCCAAGGAGGCCACTCATCCTGTTTAGAACCATTTGTTCAGCCTGCCTACCTCTGTGTTGTGAGCTCTTTGAGAGGCTGGTCCATACTTGAGTCTTCTCAGAAGTCACAGGCCCAGATCAGGGCTCCTGAAAGGGTCCCTGAATATTTGCTGAATGAATGATTTCACAGTTACAGATTAAATTAGAAGATGATCAATGAATGCTAAAGGTAATTTCTGTGAGATTGAAATATGGAGAGAGCTGAGGGGTAAATTGATGTCAGGACTGTAATCTCACATACTGTATTACACAATTCACTGAATACTTTGGTTGGTGAGCATTATTTAATTGCACGTTCACTGTGACATTGAAAATTAGCAAGTTATAGATTGTGAAACTGAAGGCAACTAGCTACTGATACAGCCTTATTCAAGCAGAATTGGTGGGAACTGGCTAATCTAAGTACAAATATTTTTTTCTAAGAAATATTGCAAATTTTATCACCATTTTATTTATTGTCTAGATATGTTTGTGCCAACTATTTTTTATTCTCTTCCCAATATCCTTCCCTCTCAATATTACAGAGACAGTTGAAAGAAAAAAGCCATAAAGCATGAGTTCTAATCTTGGATTCATTACCCACATTGACCCTACCCCCTCTGATATTCATATTCCCTAGGTATTTCCAAGGGTTGAAGTTTTAAAGATATGCATGTAAAATGTATCATAAGCCCTAAAAAATTAAATATGTTATCTTTTAATATGTGACTCTTACATTGAAGGCAACATCCAGGGTGCCATTAAGCAATGAATATCATTTGAAAGAATTGTCAGGAACAGCAAATATGATGACTGCAAGTGACCCAAAGAATGCCCAGAACCCAGTGTCCCCTCCTGGAGAGGCATGTACCTTTGGAAAGCACACTAGACAAAAATCGGGTAAGAGAAAATAATTTGGAAACTTTTGTTCCTCTAAGTCCTATAGAAGGGATGATAAGTATGACCTAAGTATGTGGGGTGGACTTTAGGTAGGCCTGGATTTAAACTGAGCTAAGCTGAAACTGAAGTTAGCACTGGACCTTTGAGCAAATCCTATAAATTATCTGAGTTCTTGAATGCTAATGTGTAAAGAAAAGATAGGGAAACATTGCTCATATATTGTTTGAAAACATTAAATTTAAAACAAGTGTCACATGCAACTTGTCTAATAAATCCATCTGTGATAATTGCAACCACACTTTATTGGTGTTGTGTGCCCAGGCCTTTCCTCAATGCCTAACATATAAAGTGCACTCAATAAATGTGTATGAATGATTAAAGGTTGGCAAGTAAACCTGGTAATAGGATGATCTAGAAACTAAAATTCAATCAGTCATCTGTAGTTAGTGTGGAGTCTTACTCTTCTGAACCAATAGTGACTGGAGTAAAATACCAGAGTAAGCAAAAGGACGGGTAATAATTTGGTGGGAGGAGATTGTGTTATCTGACAAAATGGGAACTAACACTCTACACCCCACCAACCTCGCTTACCTGCCCTTCTCCAACTTAGAACTCAGGAGAAAGGAGATTGACATGAAGATGTACAGCCTACTAGAAAGAAAGGACTGTGTGTACCAAGAGGTCAGCGAGCCCCAGGATGATGACTACCTGTGTAAGTGACCCTCACTGAGAAGCATATTATAATAGAATAATTTCATCTAGTCCTTTGGTCCCCAAATCATTCCCTTCCTCTAGTGACTTGGAGTAGAGGGTTGAGTCTGAGTGATGTGAGTGCCGGACTCCCTCTGAAGCTCTTTGCGTCCAGGAACATGCATTATACCTTCCCTAACCCTGTTGCTCTTGCCTCCAGATTGTGAGAAGTGTCAGAACTTCTTCATCGACAGCTGTGCTGTGCATGGGCCCCCTACATTTGTAAAGGACAGTGCAGTGGACAAGGGGCATCCCCACCGCTCAGCCCTCACCCTGCCCCCTGGGTTGAGAATCGGGCCATCCAGCATCCCTGAGGCTGGGCTTGGAGTGTGGAATGAGGCAGCTGACTTGCCAGTGGGTCTGCACTTCGGCCCTTATGAAGGACACATCACAGAAGATGAAGAGGCAGCCAAGAGCAGATACTCCTGGCTGGTGAGAAGTATTTACCTCTTCCACTGCCCTCTGGCTTCCCACATTCCTTCTGAGGCCTGGAGGGAACTCCCCTTATGTGCTAGACATGGAGGGGACAATATGGGTAGCTCTGTGTCCTGACTGGACTTTATATATGAACACAGAGCTCCTGTTTAAGGTTCAGA
Source organism: Tonatia bakeri (assembly GCA_004024845.1). Classification (NCBI taxonomy): domain Eukaryota; kingdom Metazoa; phylum Chordata; class Mammalia; order Chiroptera; family Phyllostomidae; genus Tonatia; species Tonatia bakeri. The sequence continues at coordinate 150,584 of PVIA01003237.1, read as the reverse complement.
CACAAAGGACTGGCTCCTCCCTTGTAGGGCTCCTCCTATGATTGGACAGGTAGACTCAGATATGTAGATGATGAGTAAGAAAAATATCATGTGGTCACCACTGGCAGTTGAATCCCCATGCAGGCTGAAAGATATTTGATGACAATGGAGTAAAATAATTCTTCTGACTATTACCTCCCCACCAAAAAAATAAAAGGTCTTTAACTTCTTTTCTGAAACACAGATCACCAAAGGGAGAAACTGCTATGAGTATGTGGATGGAAAGGACAGATCCTGGGCCAACTGGATGAGGTGAGGTCAACAGGTCTCTGGGAGCCAGAGGGGACACTCATCCCGCACAAGCCCATACATCTTTCCCTCATGCCTTGTTCAGTGGTCTCCCTTAATCCTTTTTTCCTCTTTTTCTCCATACACTGTTCTTTCATATCAGGGGACATTTAAGAAAAAAATATGACATATGTCCTCAAAATATAAAGCTCTCTGCTAGACACAATATGGGCACTGGAAAGGACTTGAAGAGCCTAGATTCACCGGGGACACTGGATTACACTTTAATTTATCAAGTGAACATTAATTAAGCACTTACTGTATTCCAGTTTAGATGAGGGAATACATTACTTAAACAGAACACACAACCCATGTCCTTATGGAGGACTTCTTGCAGACAGACATAAGACAATTGCTATCAGAAGCATTTAACTATCATTTCCAAGAAGTGCACAGTGTCAAGATAGCACAAACCAAAGGTGGCCTAAACCTGTGAGGGCAGCAAACCATCCCAGCATTTCTTCTGACTAGAGCTGGGCTCTGAGGCCTGCAGGGGAATGGTCATGGGCCCCTTTCCTGAGAGGGGCTTTCTTTTTATCAGGGAAAACAGAATGTAAATCAACTACCACTGTTCTGTTTCATTTTAACTAGGACAAAAAGACCTCCAATTTTCTATGGTAACCTTGGGCACGCAAGTGAATGGTACCCTAAATAAAGTGTAGGGAGGTTGGAGAAAGACCTGTCAAGAGAAAATAGATGTGGGCTGAGTACTGAATAATTAGTGAACTAATGTAGAAGCAGAGCCCTAGATCAAACACCAGGTTCTGTGGTATGAGACAAGTTGATTTAGAGTTTGGAGAAGCCAGAGATCACTGGATGTTACGGCCAGTCAGGGTGGAGGTTAAATCTAGAACTGGGTTTTAGAAAATGGTATTAGGCAGGATTAGCACTGCAAACAGGACTTGCAGACAGAAGTTCACATGATATGCTGACAGACGCTCAGACACTGAGCAGAAGCTTCCCCAACAGCATTAGGGGCAGTGGGCAACACCAGAGCCTGAGGGTCCTAAGTATCAGTGAGGAGCTGGACATGAACGTGACAGGTAGTGGTAACTCATCACTGTGGTTTTCTTTCCCTTCATCTACCTCAATCACAGGTATGTGAACTGTGCCCGGAATGATGAAGAGCAGAACCTGGTGGCCTTTCAATACCACAGGCAGATTTTCTACCGAACCTGCCGGGTTGTCAGGCCAGGCTGTGAGCTGCTGGTCTGGTTCGGGGACGAGTATGGCCAGGAGCTGGGCAGCAAGTGGGGCAGCAAGTGGAAGAGACAACACACATCTGGGAGAGGTGGGCACCACTGTTCTTCAAAACGGAGAGAACAGAGAGAAATCTCCATACAAATGTTCATGATCCAACTCTTAAGTAGAATAAAATCTACTCTAAAGTCAGTAAAGTTTCAACTCAGATGCTTCAGAAATTCACAATTCATTCCTATGCCTTTGGCTCTTAGGCAAAATTTTTATATGTTTTTATTTTAAAAATATTTCATACACAAAATATAGAACCACATATAGTGTTGAAAGGCTAAGAGGCAAAAAAGAAAAGTTTTCAAGCACTAACCAACTCTCTCACCAAGGCAGCTTTTCTGACACTTTAATAGCTGTTTCTTCTTAATTTTTTTCTGTACTTCTAGATAAAACATTTCTTATAGGTATTCATTATTTTTTAAAGATTTTGCCCTGGCTGGTGTGGGTCAGTGGATTGAGTTCCGGCCTGTGAACCAAAGGGTCACCAGTTTGATTCCCAGTTGCGGCACATGCCTGGGTTTTGGACTAGGTCCCCAGTAGGGGACAGGTGACAGGCAACCACAGATTGATGTTTCTCTCCCTCACCCTCCCTCCCTTCCCCCTTTTCTGAAAATAAATCAAAAATTTTTTAAAGATTTGATTTATTTTTACAGAGAGTAGAAAGGAGGGAGAAAAAAAATCAATGTTATAAGGGAAACATTAATCATTTGTCTCTGTGGCACACCCCCAACTGGCCCACAACCCTGGCATGTGCCGTGGCTGGGAATCGAACTTGTAACCTTTCAGTTTTGGGACAATACCCAACCTACTGAGCTGCACCATTCAGGCAGGGCACATTCATTCGTCACTTCAGTGAATTATGTGAGATCCTACTCTGTGGCACAGCGTCCTGGGACCTGGAAATACAGATTAACATGAGGATCAGAATCACTGGTCTTGAGGAACTGATGGGTGAAGGAGGAAAACCCAGGCCCAGGACAAGTGCCTAGGGATCTGTGAGGGGAGGTGCAGCTCCTTAGGAGATAACATTTACAAAAATACCTGCATGCAGAGGATCCCAGTCAGAGGGAGTAAGTACTGCAGGAGAGAAAAGGCATGGGACGTTGAAGTGGCTGAGGGTCACTCAGGTCTCGTCTCAGCATAGAGGGTAAGAATGGAGATCAGATAGATGCTTAGCAGCGTGGAAATGCAGTGCCAATGACCCCCGAGTTGAGACACTGGGGACTTTCATGAGTGAAAGTGTGTTCTCTGTTCTTATTATGCTTTGTCAATTTTTAGAAAATAAACTCCTGTGGGGAATCCACTCACAAATTACTTCATCTGCAACTGAGAGAGCATGGTGGATTGACCAGAGAGTAGCAGGAGTCAGGTGTATAACAAGTGTGGTTGGAGAAATATTTTGAAACAGGACTTCTCAGTGTATTTGAAAAGGGTTAACACTGAATGAAATGAAGCATAAATATTTGGTATGAGGCTTGAGGAAAGATAATTTTTTAAATATTTATTTTTAGAGGGGAAGAGGGAGAAAGAGAGGGAAACATCCATATGTGGTTGCCTCTCACATGCCCCCTACTGGGGACCTGGCCCACACCCAGGCTTGTGCCCTGACTAAGAATTGAACCTGCGACTCCTTGCTTAGCAGGCTGACACTCAATGCACTGAGCCACACAAGCAAGGGCAGGAAGGACATTTTATTTAACTGTTTTGGAAAACAGAGAAGCAGTTCCTAGTTGGGGCCTGTGGTTTTCCTCTTTAACATGACTTAGAAAATACCTATGTAAGGGAAAGTTCAATGCAGTTCCATCCACACAGGGAGTAAAATGGCCTCTGATGCTTCTTGAGAATCCCTAGTATGGGCAATATTAGAACAGACTCTTGATGTGGGCTTTCTGGATTTCTGAAGAAGATGCACTGCATTAAAATAAGGAAAATAGATGGTGAGTGTACACTTTGTGGGAGACGGAGCTTGCATTGTCACCACAGTAAGAATGAGTCATGGGGCCCAGGCATTCTCATCAACATCTGCCCTGACCAAACCTTTCTCTTTCAGCAGAACCAAAGCTAGAGATCCACCCATGTCCCTCCTGCTCTCTGGCCTTCTCCAGTCAGAAGTTCCTCAGCCAACATGTGAAACTCAGTCATCCCTCTCAGATTCTCCTGGGAACATCTTCAAGAAAAAACCTCCAAGCAGAGGAACCCTGTCCAGTGGATCAGAATCAGCAGCAGCAACATACATGTACACACAGCTGGAATGATAAAGGTGATAGTCAAGAAGTCAAAGGAAGGTCCAAACCTTTCCTTAAAAGGATCAGTCAGAGGAGAATCTCAAGATCCTTTTTCCAAACTTCCAAAGAACAAATGAGGATCTCTGGTGAGCATGAGAGAATGATGGAGGAAGAGCCCCACAGAAGCCAGAAACAGAGTCCAGAAGACACAGGCAAGTTATTTGTGAAAGAAGGAATGTCAAGAATTGTAATGATCAAGTATGGAGAGTGTTGGCAAGCCTTCAGTCATGGGTCACATCTCATCACACACCAGAGGACGCCCTCTGGGGAGAAGCCCTATGTTTGCAGGGAGTGTGGGCGAGGCTTTACCTGGAGGTCAGCTCTCATCAGACACCAGAGGACGCACTCATGGGAGAACCCCTATGTTTGCCAGGAGTGCGAGAGAGGCTTTACTTCCAAGTCAGATCTCATCAGACACCAGAGGACACACTCGGGAGAGAAGCCCTATGTTTGCAGGGAGTGCGGGCGAGGCTTTACACGGAAGTCACATCTCATCACACACCAGAGGACACACTCAGGGGAGAGGCCCTATGTTTGCAGGGAGTGTGGGAGAGGCTTTACATGCAAGTCACATCTCATCACACACCAGAGGAGACACTCTGGAGAGAAGCCCTATGTTTGCAGGGAGTGTGGGCGAGGCTTTATATGGAAGTCAAGTCTCATCACACACCAGAGGACACACTCTGGGGAGAAGCCCTATGTCTGCAGGGAGTGTGGCCGAGGTTTTACACAGAAGTCACATCTCATCACACATCAGAGGACACACTCAGGGGAAAAGCCCTATGTTTGTAGGGAGTGTGGGAGAGGCTTTATATGGAAGTCAGTTCTCATCACACACCAGAGGACACACTCTGGGGAGAAGCCCTATGTTTGCAGGGAGTGTGGGCGAGGCTTTACAGAGAAGTCAAGTCTCATCACACACCAGAGGACACACTCTGGTGAGAAGCCCTATGTTTGCAGGGAGTGTGGGCGAGGCTTTACCTGGAAGGCAGGTCTCATCATACACCAGAGGACACACTCTGGGGAGAAGCCCTATGTTTGCAGGGAGTGTGGGCGAGGCTTTACACACAAGTCAGGTCTCATCAGACACCAGAGGACACACTCAGGGGAGAAGCCCTATGTTTGCAGGGAATGTGGGCGAGGTTTTACATGCAAGTCACATCTCATCAGACACCAAAGGATACACTCTTTAAAGAAGCTCTTTGTTTGCAAGGAGTGTGGGCGAGGGTTTCCAGACAAGTCACTTCTCATTACACACCAGAGGACACACTTGGGAGAAGCCCTATGATTGCAGGTAGAATGAGTAAGTTATTAGCATTAAGTTGGTTATCAATAGCCATAGGAAGTCTACAATAGTCGCTTACACTCCCCAAGATTGTAAGTAGTACAGAAATAACTGGTTAAACAAACCCTCCAGTTTCATGACAAGAGATGAGATGGACAATGATATGGGAATGTCAGCACCAATCTCATTCATGGATTTTTGAGCTCCTCTTCTAAAATGTTTTATCTCCATACACATATGAAGCCCGCTATCTCGTTCTCCCCATTACTATTCCTGAAGAGCCACAAAAACTCATACTCTCAGCCACATAAATTCAACTCCTGCAAATGTAAATCTGGAGTCAGTCTACTTTGTTTACTGCCCAGAGAGGGATTTGAGACAGACTCACCAGGGAAGGGAATTCCTTGGACTCCTGGGAAGTGGGGCCATTTCTCTTAATAGGCTCCCTACCCTCCTCCCTTGGCTTCTTTTGGCTCTTCTCCCAGTTTCCTACAACCTCTGTAGAGTCAGAGGTGAACAGCAGGGAGGGATGTGTGCTTGTGCAGGGACATGAGCCTGGCTCAGTCTGGGCACCTGGTCTTCCTCACTCTCCTTGCTGCCCCTTCAGGGTCAGCATTTCCTGGTGCACAGCATACAGATTCCACATCAATCCATAGTGGGTGTGAGTCTCAGCTCTGTCTTCTCCATCTGTGTGACCTAAGGCGAGATTCTTAACTTCTCTCTGCCTGATTCCTAGTCTGTACACTGGAAATGGGAACTCCAGCCTTTGGGTTTGACATTCAAAGTTGAGTCAACACAGACAGAATCTGGTAAGAGGATTACTTTGATCAAAAGTCCTGCTGAACAGTCCTCAGTGTCCATGCCTTCTGGGTCTTTAGTGCTGGACAAAGGAAGAAAAGGACAGGGCAGGAGTCTAGCCTAATTCAGAATTTGAGCAGACCCCAGTGCTTTCCACACATAGACTTAGCTGGCCTGGGAAGGAGGCCTGAGGTGGGGGATGAGTTTCCCTCCAGGTCACCACCCTCTGACTGAGCCTGTGCACCCTCAGAGCCCCCTCAACACAGGTGGGTGGTACTGAAAATACCCTGTGAAACAAGACCCTCGCCCATTCCTTGCTGAGAACTAACACTGGGAACAGCACCTGCCTGCCCTGGGGTGTTAGGCTCAATGGTAAGCCAAAGCAGGGAGGACGAGGAGACATGTCACCCACTAACTCAGCAGTCCTGAGCCTGGTCCAATTCTATTGCCTGATGGTCCAGCATCACCAGAAACACCATGCTAACACGTTGAAATTCTAGGTATCATTTCCACCATGTGGGAAAGAGTTTGAAACTATTCATCCCAAGGCCTAGAAGATGGGAGGGGGTCCACAGCACTCCAGGAAAGGACCTGCAAAACCAAATTGGCTAACTGCCTCTGTTCACTATCTGTTTTATGAAGGGCGCCTAATGTTTATAGAAAGAGCCCATACATAACTTTGGGTAACTGCTTTAACTTTGACTGTCTTCTGTCTCATATCTATTTTACAAGATGACTAAATGGGGTCTGAAGCCAGATAAGGATTTGGGCTAATGATCCCCACACATACCTATGTTTGAGTAGTCTCATGTGACAGGATACCATCCAGCTGTACCCATCCCTGCTGCAGATGCTCGTTAAAACACGCGAAATACACAAAAACTACCATGATTCTGTGGGGTAATTGAGAGCATGGCCACTTTCTCTAGTGGAAAGCGTCCCGTTCCTCTACCCAAGTAGGTTTTTATTAAGAAAGCAGACTCAGTTTGTGGATTCACAGTCTGGCAGAAAGGATCAAAGGAAACAGGTAACTTACAAAGATGCTAACAGAACTGCTGTGATTCTGGGCAGAGACTGGAGTTTTATGAAAGGACTACATGGCTCAAAGGGCTAGTTTTGGTTTCCTGTCTGTGCCTTTAAATTCCAAGTAAATAACATCCTCCAGCAAACAGATCTCACAGGATCTTGCATATTCTATGTCCCAGGCCTGATAACCCTGCGGATCTGCCCTCTGTAGTCTGGGCTGCACCCTTTAGCTATTAGCTGTTTCCACAAGCTAGAGCCTGGCATTCAGGAGACTTGGATTTCTCACATCTCAGTACAAAGACTCAGGCTTAGAGGGGGCAGGGGCTGATGTTGATCACCCCTTCATTTCCACAGCCCCATGAGTCTCATTCCAGAAGCCTTCATGTAATCAATGCCTGTCTTAGGTTCAGTCTCTTTCCTAGAGAATTGTTACCCGTCATTGGCTAATTGATCAAACATTAAAGGCCAGGCACAGAACAGGTAGCGTTCATGCCAGGGGAATGTTTTTGTTTCCTTAGTGGCTTCTGGCCTGGAGGTCTCTCACTCAGCCTAAGTCATGGGGGTCACAGCTTCCTGAGACCAGGCAGGGTGGTCCCAACAGTCTCATCCCCCATGGAAGCTGGCACCACTTTCACCTGTCAATCAATATGTAACTTCTTTGCCCCCATCCCACCAACTATATAAGTCCTCAGGACAAAGGACCTGGTGCTCTTGCCACCCAACTTCTTGCCTTTCACTCCCATCTCAGCAAGACCTGTCCTCTTCCATGAGAACATATCACTAATAAATCCTGCTTGCATGCAAATACACTTGCTGGTCTGTAATCCTTTACTGCGTTGGCAAGAAGAACTGAGTTTCTCCTGTGACAGGTGCACCTAATCTGCATATGTCATTCATGAAGCCTGCAACACAGGAGCTTCTGTAATACACTTTTCTTGTGCCTGGGCCCCACAGGGCTTCATACATCAATGACACCATCTCGAAACTAATATTTACTGTATCTTTAAACTTTTGTTTGTGAAGTAAAGCCTGATGGGATAATGGATATGCAGGATGTTGGTCATTCCTCACCACCCATTCTCAGATAATGTCCACAATGGCCCAGGAGGAGAAAATTCCTGGTGGGCTCAATGGGTGGGAGTCCAGCGAGACCCAGGGTGAGAACAGGATAAACATCTACATCTGCACAAGCATGAGGAAGGGTGCTAACAGCTCCCAGAGCTCACACTTTTCTTAGAACCAGAGCTGAGTTCAATACAGAGAGGTGGCAAACAATTAGTGAGGACCCCATCATACCCTCTCCTGAATGAGGAACATGACCTATGCATGAGCCACCCTGTTTCTGCTGGAGTGGGTTTACCAAAGGGGGACACCCATCCCCATGACCAGGAATGATGATCTTTCTGTCCTCCCAGTGCCAGGCTTGTGAAGAAGAGTGTCTACATAACCTATGGATTTCAATAGTAAATATCCACTATTGTGTTCTTTTATGCTTTTTTTAAAGGAAAGTGTGTATCGTTCTTGGGTTTTGTTTCCCTTCCTTCCCTGTTTCTCCCCCACCACCACAGCCCAGAGAGAACACCATAAACTCAATATTCTGTGGCTTTCAGCATGGACCATGGGAGAGGGGCAGAGTCCTGGTGTAATGCTGGCAGAGGGGCTGGCATACAGTGGGAAGGGGAACTCACAGATTGCCACGTGATACTCTCCACCCCCAACACCAGGAGAGACCCTGGAGCTCTCCCAGAAGGCTTAGTGATTCAAGATGAGTAGAGGGGTCTGTTCCCTCCCTCCCCTTCAGCAGCAAACCACATTCCTATTGTAGCTGCCAGGCTCCAAGGTGTCCCCCAAATGCACATGCTGTCACCCCTGTCTGTGTATAGTCCTGCCACACAATCGAGTTGATATGTCTTGTAAGAAATGTGGGTGGCTCTCAAAGCTAAGTTGCAAACAGAAACTTGTTTCAGCCTTGCTTGCATAGTTCACACAATCTCAGACCACCTTGTGCAGGAAACTGGGTGCTTATACAACACCCCCTCCCCAATGCCCACCTGGCAGTGGCTGGCAGCCACCATCCTTGTTTTACAATGGAGGCTCCAAGAAGTGACTGCAGCCTGACATCTGCTGGATGCTGAGTCTCTTGCCCTTGCCCAGAAGCTGGTTGTTTAATGGAGAGGATGGTCCTTCTAGGTGAGTGCCTCAGAGGCTCCTCAACTGCTGTCTGGGTGGCCCTGGGTGGATGAGCCAAATCTGCCTCTGATCCCCAGGGCAGAGTACCGCATGTCTGTCTGCAGAGTGTGCCCCTGAACAGCCCAAAGGCTCAAGGTAACAGTCTTCAAGATGATGGTCTTCAAGGTGATGAGTTAAATTCTGCAGTAACAGCTGGACTCACACTCACTGACAGCAGCAGCCACCCTCCTGTCTCCAGTCTGAACATGTCCAGCAGGGGCCAGTGCATGTCCTGTGAACTGTGTTCCCTGGTGGTTCATGTGTCACTGTGTTGAGCCACAGTGTTGCCTGGGTCTGTGGCCCTAGCCAAGTGGCTCATGAGAACCCTCTGGGCCTCACTGGGACACACAGACCAATCCTCTGTCCCAGGGCAAGGACAGCCAGCCCTGGGCAGTGACTCGAACAGGGAGATCAGTGAAGCAGACAGAGTCCATGACAAAATCCAGCTGCAGTTCCTCTGGGGTCAGGAGAGGGACTCTGACTCCAACCATAAATTCCCATCACAGTGGCATCAGGGATGGGCACAGGCATCCTTCCTGCGACGGTCCAGCCACCATGGCATGTGGGCCTCCCTGTGGTCGGTGCTTGTCCAGACAGCAGCCAGACAAGTTCTCAGATCTCTGCTCAGGGTCTTGGCTGATCAAGAACTATCAGTTCCAGGTTACGGAGCAGTGTGTGCAGCATGTTTTACCTGCATGGTCTGAATTCTATGAGGCAGAAACACCTTCAGCCACGTGCCCAGAAATGTCAGCAAGATGGATCAAGAGCACAACTGCACTGAGGCTCTGGCACTCAGTCCAGGCCCAGAGACCCAGCTGCCAGGCAGCCTGGCAGCAGCACCAGGCACGCACCATCAGCTGTCCTTCTGCTCTGTCTTCCTGGGCCTGAGTTTTGTCCTCCTGGTAGCGAGGGGCTCCTGCACTTCCAGCATCACACTCATCCAGTCCCAGAGACAAGGAGGGAGGTAGGAGAGTGGAAGCCAGTTTCTTTTGAACTGGGAGGTCGCTGCTGTGGGGCTTGCTACAGTTGGAAAGCCCTCCCCACTCTGGATAAAGCATTACTTTGTGTCCTTTGTTTCCAAGACAGGAAGCCAGGATATAGGGAAATGCTCCACATGGCATGGGGAATATAGCCCAGGCCCTACTCGGACAGGCCAGTAGGGAGTGAGGTTGGCACACAGGACCCACGTCCATGGATAGGTTTTCCTGTGGGGAATCAGGCCTACATTGTACCTAGGCTGCTATGAGGTTTGCTTTTGTTAAAACTCCCTCACCCTGAATTGAGGTGGCAAACGTTTACTGCATATGTTTAACTTCCTAAAATCTGTGCTGAACCTCCCAAGTATGGAGTGTATCTCGTTCAACCACTTTTGCCCTTCATCTACAGCATCCTTGGCTTTGAAGTAATTAGCAACATTCTTTCCTTTGTTATCTGTAAAAGGTAATCACCTACAGTGAACCTGTGCATATTAAATGAGGAGCATACTCATTGTAATGTACCCAGAAAAGCAATAAAAGCCTGTTCAGGTAGGGGTTGGGGCCCTCTCTCTCACTTACAGAACGGCCATGCCATCCCTTTTTCTCCACAGGACTTCTGTAGTCCATGTGAATTTGTTCCTCGAAGCTACAACACACAGACCATGTGGGGTGGGGTCCACATCACCGGGACACAGATAGAGAATGGCAGGGGTTTCTGCCCTGATTCCCAGTGACAGAAATGTGAAGGCACGTCAGGACACTACTCTCTCGTCTAAGTGGTTCTGAGCAGTAAGCCCAGCTCTGTCCCCAAGGTGATGGACAGATGTCAGGGTCTTACCTGAGGCTGTCGGGCATTCCAGCTGGGCTCTACCTAAGATTGCACAGGCCTGGCTCAGGATGGAGAAATTTGCTCCCCATGGAAACACAGTCAGAAGGGCTGTGACAGGTAAGTAGTAGTGGTGGGAGACTGGCAGCAGGAGACACTCCAGGCCTGATTTCTGGCTGCACTCCCAGCCCTCAAGGCTGACAGCCAGACTCAGGGCCTGAGGGTCTGCAGTCTTGGCACAGCCTCTCACAGTCACTGAGGCCTCCTCCTGCCAGGGGTGCACCTGGGGTGAGAGCTGTGAGGTGTTGGACCCCTGCACGCAGGATCGGTGCTCCTTGTCTGACTGGACTCTGGGTCTTGGGATGGGATGAAGCTGACTGTCAGCCAGGAACCTGTGAGGAGCCGCCCAGCCCCTGACCCCAGGCTCCCAGCCCTACCCCTGCCAATGCCCCTGACTGTGGTTTGTCTCTGCCAAGCATCTCACTTGTGAGTATTGTTATTTTGTTTTCTTTGTAAGTGTCATTTGTATAACTCTGAGGCAGGACACAGTCAGGAAGGAGGAAACTCCAGAACCCCAGGGCTAAGATAAAGGACATCCATACAGGACAGAGACCCTGTTCTAAGACCACTTATTCCTGCTTTCTGGAAAAGCACTGAATCATGATGACCCATTAATGCATCTACACAGAAGATGCTACATAAGCCCTGCTTCATTATAATAACATTATAATAAATTAATATTAGGTAACCCCCTTCTCCAGTGGCCAGTCAAGGAAAATCATGGGAGACCACATGCAAAATAAATTTAAAGTAATACAACTATTTGTACATACACAATAAAAGCCCACGAAAACTAGCCAGGCAATATCTGCCCTATAAAAACAGAATCCCTCCGACCTCTGAGGTCAATCTCTGCTCAGAGTTACCCCTCTCCCATGTTCTATGGAGTGTACTATCACTTACTAAATCTGCTTTCTCTGTCTACTGTAAACTCTGTGTGTTCAGTTCAATTCTTTGTCCATGATCACCAACAACCTGGTTACTTGTGCCCACCTGTGACAACTCTAAATGTCCATGGATATAATTTTGGACTACAAAGAGCAAAACTAAAATAACACAAATTGAAAAAATTAACTATATTTTGCTATTTGTTGGAACCTGCAAACAAGTTCCAACAAATTTCAATTCAATGAAATTATATAGGGTATGTTACTTGCTCTCATTGCTAATAATCTAGAAATCAGAAACAGAGGGTACTGGAAAATCCTTTTATTTGTATGTTATAAAATACACTTCTAAATAACCCCCCAAAACAAATCACAATTGGAGTTAAAAGTAACTTAAACTGGGTGATGATAATTAAAATACTGCTTACCAAAGCCAGGTCACTCAGGTTCCACAAACAGTCAAAGTCAGTGGTTCTCAAGCACAAGTGTTTTTGCCCCCAGGAGGACATTAGATAAAGCAGGGACACATTTCAGATTCTCATGAGGGTGGAGGTGAAGGAGAGTGTTACTGGCCAGCAGTGAATAGAGATAATGCATGCTAACAAGCACCTATAATGCAATAAAAAAACCCAGGAGAAAAAATTATTGGTCCAAAAGGTCAGCAGTGCTGTTACTGGGAAGACCCAAGTGAGGGGAGTTAGGGGACTTCCTCTCCTCAGTTCTTGTCCTGCTTGAAAGAATGGATTCAGGCAAGGGACAACAAGCACAGTGAAAGTGAGGTAGCAGGCTTATTTGTGACATGCACTTGGCAGGAAACTGCAAGCTTGCTCCCAGCTGGTCTGAGTGCCCCACCTGCTGGGGTTTCAGGGCTTTCGTGTTTGCAGCGATCCTTCCGGATTCCCTTCTGCAGCCCTTCTCCCAGCCCTTCTCCCTACCTTGGGATTAACCTACAGCTTCAAAGGCTTCCTTTCCCAGAGAGAGAAAATGGTACATAGGATTTCAAAGGCTCCCCTCCAGCTGCTGGTGCACTCATCCTGGTCTCTTCTGTGACCTTGGAACCTCTGAAAACCTTACCTGACTCCGCTTAGGATTGCTGAAATACTGGGTGGGAATGTGACCCCCTCCCGCTCCCCAACTTGGTTTGTATATATAAACATATAAATAAATAAATAAATATATATATACACACATATATATTTCTTGCTCTCATTGCCATTAATCAAGAAATCAGTAACAACAGATTACTAGAAAGTACTTATATTTACAAATTATGCAATACACTTCTAAATAACCACCTAAAAATAAATCACAATTGGAGTTAGAAAATAATTTGCATGGAATGACAGTAAAAACACTTCTTATCAAGGGCAGACCACTCAGGTTCCAAAGATGATCACAGCTTCAAGATCAGTGGTTTTCAACCTCAGGTTGACTTTTCCCCCAAGGGGACATTTGGCACATTTTATGGAGACCTTTCAGATTGTCCTTAGGGTGGGGTTCAGGTGGGAGTTACTGGCACGCACTGAACAAAGGTAAGGATTGCTAATAAGCACCTACAATGCAGACAAAAATCTCCCAAAAGAAAGAATTATCTGTAGCAATGAGAAACCCTACTCTATATAGAGCAAAATGAAGAGTCAATTAGAATACACACAGCATGTCACTTTGCACTTCCGATGTGAAATCATGCCTCTGTCTGAACAGGCAGCCTGGAGGCTGAGAGCTGAAGAACAACAACAAAAATAAGTCAATTAAAATGCCGGCCATGTTGCAAAGACTGGGGAGGAATGTCCTTGGCTAAGAAGACACCCACGGAAGCTCAGAAGCCAAGGAAGATGTGACACCTTAAGAGAGTGAACCACACTGTGATAAACCATAGCACTGAGGGTCACTGTCTCCTTTCATTGCCGCAAAATCACTCTTCAATAATTGTTTCTTAAAATCACTTAGAATATACAATCTTACTCTTTTAGATTCCAGAACTCACCATCAAACATTCTCCTTTTTGAAAATGTGGACCTTTGCCGTATTGTGAGTTCCTCAGATAACCTACAAGGGACACAATTTTACTTACAAAATACTTCTAATTTCTAAAACACCACTGTTCCAGGTCCTGAATTCATTTACAATGCTAAGAATCATGTTACTCTTTTATTTCATTATTAATGAATTTATAACTAACACATTTTAAAAAAGATTTTATTTATTTTTAGAGAGGGAAGGGAGAGGGAGAGAGAGAGAAACATCAATGTGTGGTTGCTGGGAGACATGGCCTGCAAACTAGGCATGTGCCCTGACTGGGAATCGAACCTGCGATGCCTGGTTCGCAGCCCGTGCTCAATCCACTGAGCTATGCCAGTCAGGGCGACTAACACATTTTTAACTCTTCATGTCTTCATGTTTTCTTCCAAGATCTAACTATTTTTCATGTTTTATTCAGCTAAACTAATATAATTTTATTATTGCATGATATCTTATTTACCTTCACAACTCAGGAATATCAACCTAAGGTTATCATAAATAATATAACTTAATAAATTGTGTGGTAAATAACATGCAGAAATAAATATCTTTTATATACACAAAGAGTAATTTAAAGATATAATCAAAGAAAAGAACCAATGGTGCACTCCCAAATCCAGTGTCTGCTCTAGATGATGTGCTCATAAAAAGTGATCACTGACAAGGGACTGATCACTGACATTGGAACCTGAGACTTGTACATTGAAACATTCTTTTAAAAAAAAAAATCAACCATCACTGATATTCCACTATTATAAACCAATTTTTCTGCTGCCCTGTACTAAAATGTTATTCCCAAAAAATCCCATGAGCTGGCAGCAGAGATGTACACTTAGGACTTGTATTAGTGGTTTGGCCAAATCGGTCCTTCAATTTTTATGTATAAAGCATTGCATTTTTTTAACCTCTTGGGTTAAAATTTACTTTAAATAGATTTTACTTTTCTCATTGTTTAAGGAAGCTGCAAAAAAAAGCACATTACAAATGATTTTGAAGCACACTTGGAACTTCTAAAGATCTGACTCTATTACAGTGTAAGGCAAGTTCCAACCAATGGCACATAAAACATCCTTTTATTGCATCCTTTGCAAGGTTTATTGCATCCTTTGCCCTAATCTGGAAACCAGTCACAAGGTAACTGGGCAGTCCTTACATTTAGACATTTTAAAATACGCTTCTAAATACCATTGCCATCAACAGTCATTGACATTCCACCAGAACCAATCACTTTCCTTGTTGACCAACACTAAAGCATTATTTCCAAAACAAACGGGACGGCAGAAGAGAACCATGCTTGGGACTATTTTTTTTCCATGACCATATTGTACTATGGAGCAAGTTTCAAAAAACAATATAAGATTCTTCGAGGTCCTGGCCAAGATGGAGGCATAGCTAGAAACCCTTCGCTTCCTCAAACAACCAAAAGGAGGATAATGACCAATCTAAAATCAATAAACAGCCCTGGCTGGCGTAGCTCAGTGGATTGAGCACGGGCTGTGAACCAAAGCATCACAGGTTCGATTCCCAGTCAGGGCACATGCCTGGGATGCGGGCCATGGCCCCCAGCAACTGCACATTGATGTTTCTCTCTCTTTCTCCCTTCCTTCCCTCTCTAAGAATGAATAAATAAAATCTTAAAAAAAATAAAATCAATAAACAACCAGAAGTGCCAGGAAATCACATTACATGGAACTTCGACAATCAAAGATTTAAAGAAACAGTCAACCAGAACAACCAGATCGGTGTGCCAAAACAAAGAAATATGACCCAAATGAAAGAACAGAGCAAAACTCCAGAAAAACAGCTTAGTGATGACACAGCCAACCCATCTGTTGGGGAGTTCAAAACCCTGTAAATCAAAATGTTCACAAAACTTATTGAGCTTGTTTGCAAAGTGAAAGAAAAAATGAAGGCTACTCAAAGTGAAATAAAGCAAAATATTCAGGGAACCAACAGTGAAAGGAAGGAAATCAGAACTCAAATCAACTACTTGGAACAAAGAGAAAAAATAAACATCCAACCAGAACACAATGAAGAAACAAGAATTCAAAAAAATTAGGGGAAGCTTAGGAACCTCTGGAACAACTTTAAATGTTCCAATATCTGAATTATAGGGGTGCCAGAAGGAGAAGAACAAGAGCAAAAAATTGAAAACTTATTTCAACAAATAATGAAAGAAAAATTCCCCAATCTGGTGAAGGAAATAGACTTACAGGAAGTCCAGGAAGTCCAGAGACTCCCAAAGAAGGTGGACACAAAGAAGAACACATCAAGGCACATCACCATTAAGTTACACAAGATTAAACATAGAGAGAGCATCTTAAAAGCAGAAAGAGGAAAAGAGAGAGTTACCTACAAAAGGGTTCCTATGAGACTATCAGCTGATTTCTCAAAAGAAACCTTGCAGGCAAGAAGGGGCTGGAAAGATGTATTCCAAGTCATGAAAGGCAAGGACCTACATCCAAGATTACTCTATCCAGCAAAGCTTTCATTTAGAATGGAAGGACAGGTAAATGCTTCCCAGATAAGATCAAGTTAAAGGAGTTCATCATCACCAAGCCCTTATTATATGAAATGTTAAAGGAACTTATCTAAGAAATTGAAGAAGATCAAAAACTATAAACAGTAAAATGACAACAAACTCACAACTATGAACAAATGAACCAAAAAGAAAAGAAAAACGATGAAAACAAAAACTAAGCAAACAACTGGAACAGGAACAGAATCAGAGAAATGGACATCACATGGAGGGATTTCAGTGGGGAGGAGGGAGGGAGGCATAGGAGGAAAGGGTATAGGGAAGAAGCTTAATTGGTAGGCGTAAAATAGAAGGGGAGAGATAAAAATGGTATAGGAAATAGGGAACTCAAAGAACTTACATGTATAACTCACACACATGAACTAAGGGGAGGGACTGGAGGGTTGGGGTGCAGGGTGGAGGGAGGATAAAGGGAGGAAATTTAGAAAACTGTAATAGCATAATCAATAAAAAAAACTTTAAAGAATGAATAAAGGTAAGTAAATGTGAATGTTACCGTCCCTGCAGTATCCATCCCTGCTGCACATGCTTGTCGAAACACGAGAAATATCATACACAGAAACAACTATGATTCTGTGGGGGAAGAGAGAACATGACCACTTTCTCTAGTGGAAAGCGCCCCGTTCCTCTACCCAAGTAGGTTTTTATTAAGAAAGCAGACTCAGTTTGTGGATTCACAGTCTGGCAGAAAGGATCAAAGGAAACAGGTAACTTACAAAGATGCTAACAGAACTGCTGTGATTCTGGGCAGAGACTGCAGTTTCATCATATGAAAGGGCTACATGGCTCAAAGGGCTAGTTTTGGTTTCCTGTCTGTGCCTTTAAATTCCAAGTAAATAACATCCTCCAGCAAACAGATCTCACAGGATCTTGCATATTCTATGTCCCAGGCCTGATTACCCTGGGGGTCTGCCATCTCCAGTCTGAGCTGCCCCTTTGGCAGGCTTGGGCCTGGCGGTTAACAAACGCATTCAGGAGACTTGGATTTCTCACATCTAAGTACAAAGACTCAGGCTTAGAGGGGGCAGGGGTTGATGTCAATCACCCCTTCCTTTCCACAGATCCTTCATTTCCACAGCCCCATGAGTCTCATCCCAGAAGCCTTCATGTGCTCACTACCTGTCTTAGGTCCATTCTCTATCCTAGAGAATTGTTACCTGTCATTGGCTAATTGATCAAGCATTAAAGGCCAGGCACAGAACAGGTAGCCTTCATGCCAGGGGAATAAGTTTTTGTTTCCTTAGTGGCTTCTGGTTTGGAGGTCTCTCACTCAGCCTAAGTCATGGGGGGTCACAGCTTCCTGAGACCAGGCAGGGTGGCCCCCAACAATAACTGAATTGAGAATATTATACATAATTTCAGTTTGAAAGGCTTTTTTAGGTTTTGAGGTACTTATGAAACAAGTATTTTGGTAAAACTCTCCAGTAAGAAGTTGGGATTATAAATATGAAGTTGAACATTCCCTCTGCAAAGTGGCATCTTAAGTAACTGGTGTTGGTGTGTTCTAATAGCTATATAGGTTAATAATGCGTTTGCTGTCCTGAAATACATTTCCCACCTCTGATGATGACATACTACAATTAAGCAAGGTATTTACTACAGTAAAATGTACATAGAATTATAGACCTGAAAGAAACTTTAGAAACTATTGTACTTTTCTTTTTGTTTTGAATTAAAAACTGCACCTAGTTCATTCCCAAAAACACCACTGACTTCTTTAAAATCTCTGGTATAAATGACTAATAACTTCCTTGATAACATGTTATAGCATCTCACCAAGCAGATAGTAGGGTTTTGCCAACAGTGGTTTACATCCTTGCTATTGCAAGGGTAGTTATGTCTTTCTGGTCTTATCCTTAGTGTAAACGGAGAGCAGTCATTTAATTCTAATGGCAAAATAAGCAATTTTTAAAAATATATTATTCATTTATTTATTTTTAGAGAGGAGGGTAGGGAGAGAGAAAGAGAGGTAGAGAAACATCAACGCGTGGTTGCCTCTTGCACAACCTCTACTGGGGACCTGGTCTGCAAGCCAGACATGTGCCCTGACTGGGAATTGAACCAGTGACCCTTTGGTTTGCAGGCCAATGCTCAATCCACTGAGACATACCAGCCAGGCTGCAAAATAAGCAATTTTAAACTTGTTGAATACATACTTTAGATTTTAACTGAATTATGAACTTGGCAATATTTATGAATTTAAAGCATGGAAATACAAACTGGATACATTATATTTTCCAAATGCATGAAAATGTCATAAACCAAGGTTCAGAATTCTCAATATCAAAGGCTCAAGCACTGTCCTTGAAGTGATATTCTATAAATACTACAGTGATCAAATATTTTTGGATAAACTGTATGGAAATATTTTTAATACAAACAGATCTCAAATGAAATGGATAGTCCTAAACAATGAAAATAAATCACTATTTTCATTCCTAGTTTTAATCATCCACCCAAAGTCTTTGGAATCTCTAATGTACATATTGTATCTAACTATAAAATAAAGTTTATGTGCTTTAAATTAAATATTAATAAATTATAATCAGTTTTATGTAATTCCAAAGGGTAAACATAACAGTTGTTTGAAATCCTAAAAGCTGTCTTTATTTGTGCTTGCTCATCTTCCTACCCACTGATTTCAGGGACTGGTAATATAGGGAGATAGAAATGGAGGAGAATGATTTTTTGACTTAAATATAATCCCTTCCCTATTGCTAGCCTGGACTAATCGAATCTGAGTAAAAGTATTCCCCATCTTCTCAACCTATCTAGTGGTGATATTCCTATGAAAATATAGTTGTCTAGTTTTTGTTAGCTAAAGCTGGCCACTTCCAACCTATTACTTACTTAAACTCCAAAGTGGGAATATACTGGGGTGATGTGAACCCCGGCTCATGGGGTTTGCAGTATTATGGATGAGACAAACAAATTCACATGGACTACTGAGTCCTGTGGAGGAAAGGGGACGACACAGCCACTCTCTCAAGGGGAGAGAGCCTCGACCCTTGCCTTGACAAGCTTTTATTGTTTTTCTGGGCACATTATATGATGGTCCTCATTTACTATGCCCAGGTTCAATTTAGGTGGTTACCTTTTATAGAAAACAAAGGAGAGGGTGCCGCTAATCACATCACAAAAGAAGGATATTTGCAAATGCAAAGGGAAAAGTGGTTGAACTGGTTACACTCATCCTTGGAAGGTTTTGCACAGATTTTAAGAAGTTACAGTAAGCACTTGATGCCTTAATTCAGGGTGAAGGAGTTTTAGCAAAAAGCAAGTGTCAAAGCAGCCTAGGTACAATGCAGGTCTGATTCCCCATGGGAGAACCTATATGTGGGTGTGGGTCCTTTCTGGGCCCACATCACGCAGAACAGTCTCCTATACTGGGGAACATAAATCTTATGGATGATCTATTTGAAAGGTAGTAGTTTTGTTTATTTTCAAATTTCAGTAATTTTACTGTGGTGTAAATAGACAGAACTGTGGTGCAGATGGTGAATAAAGGGAAAATATTTCCTTTAATCAATAAAATGCCCCATGAACCAAAAGGCTACATGTAAGTCAAATGCATACACCACCAATATAAAAAAGGATAGGATGAACTTACCTGGTTATGTTAGGGGAGGCAAAGAGGGGAGACATAAACAAAACCAGAAAACCCCGCCAAAGTAACACATGACCATGGCAAGTATTCCTAAACCTTTGCAGGACTCCAAATGTCTAGGACTCACCAAACAACCTCTATCAAGTCCATTGCTTTAAAAGTGTCTAAGAACCTCCATCCTGGAATAAGATAGACTTAGGTTTATATACAATGAACTTCCTGGGTGATCATAGTCAAGTCACAAACTCTAATCTTTGGTTTCTTCATCCTTGAAAGGAGGATAGTTATGCCTACCTTATAGAGCCATGTGATGTTTAAATGTAATGCATGCAAAGTGCCTCATACCTACTGCTAAATTATTATAATTATTACTATTGCTTCATTGCTATTTTATCAATCACACTACATTTAGTTCGTTTATCATTGTTTAATTAGTACTACCTTTTCCAGTATTGTATTATGACTCCATTTTTCTTGAGTACACCAGTAATATCTCTGAAGTACTCCCAAATCAGCATATATACACAAATACCTAGCTCCTAAAATACTGTTTTGTTAAAACACCCACATGTACTGATATCTGCCAGTATGCTTTTCTCTAGAGAAAGCTTATGTGGGTCAACTAATAAAAAGACTTCTGAATTCTATATCACACTTAGAAGTGACCAAACTATCACAGTTTACAGCACCAACTAATATCAAAAAAATAATGATTAACTGCATCTTTGAAATCATTTTTCAACATCCCTAGAAATGTGTGATGCTTAAAGACTGACAGTTTATGCCTACTGATTCTACTCAATCTATCAAACTGGCATTGGGAAAATTAGCTCAGTGTCATTCCAGTGGAAAGAGAGATGACAAATTACAAGTGGGACTGGATGCAAACTAGTGATTAAAGCAACAAACACCACATACTATACTTGATGAAGCATTAAGGTTATTGAGTGTTCCAAATTCCTATTCATCACTCAATAAACATTATATTTCTATGCACTGAAGAACAACTCCTGAAATTACTGAAAATTCCTAAAGATTATACTAAATTTTAATATCCAAACCATACTTCAAGATTTAACAGACTAGTCTATAATTTAAGAAATATAATGTGCTAATTATAGCCCAATGTTTTTTTTATTGGGATGACATTGGTTAAAATTATATAGGTTTCAAGGTTCTATAATATGTTATCTGTATACTGTATTGTGTATTCAGCACTGAAAGTAAAGTATCCTTCCATCACCATTTATCCCCCCTTTACTCTCTTCTTCCTTCCCCCATTCTCCTTTCTCTCTCTCTGGTAACCACCATACTGTGTCTTTGTCTACGAGGTTTTGTTTCGTTGTTTGTGGGGTTTTTTTTTTTGCTTATAGTTAAATCTAAATCAATTTTTTAAAGATTTTACTTATTTTTAGAGAGAGGAAAAGAGAGGGAGAAAGAGAGGAAGAGAAACATCAGTGTGTGGTTGCCTCTTCCAAGGCCCCCACTGGGGACCTGGCCCACAACCCAGGCATGTGCCCTGACTGGGAATTGAAATGATGACCCTTTGGTTCATAGGACGGCACTCAATCCACTGAGCTACATCAGCCAGTGCTCTAAGCCTCTTTTCCAATCTAAACACAACCAATAGACAACCAGCACAGTCAAGATTGAAACAGTAGGTCCCTTTGTGTATTAATTTTGGTTTTGGTCACTAAATCATCTAGTGCTCATTGTTTCCTAAAGTAAAGCTTTCTTAATTAAATTTATTAATTAGCTTTGTGAGAGTGTGTATATAGATATACATATATATAATGTTCATATATATAACGTTCATATATAATGTTCACATATATAATGTTATTCCACACATTTTCAAACCATATGCATCAACATAATTTTTTAAATCCTCAAATTTAAAGGATTTCTAGCTATGGTTATACTGTGAAGTTATAAATATTTCGGATTACACACATGTACATGAATACTGAGGAGGGCTCAACAGTTGTACAATATATGATATTAGTTCATCTATTCTACTGGTAAGGTGAGTGAGAGAAGATATACTTATTTCAGTTTTAGTGATATGTGATTCTGTGGAAATATTATTTTTCTTATTTCAATGTATGAAATATTGCCCTAAATATTATATTTGTGGACTGCAAGTTTCAAGAAAAACTTAAATCTGTGTTTCCACTATAGCAGGACTATAAGAAGATAGAGCAAATAGAAAAAAAAACTCTTGCCCACAATGAGATAAACTGTCACTCTACATAAATTAAGCAAACAAGGCACATTTTTTGTTCTTCCAGTAAGTTTTAAGGTCATCTGCTTTTACTTGATTTGATAAAATATTAGGATCATAAAATTTTAATCACTAGACATAACTATTAATGACTTCGTAATATTTATGAAAATCACCACACATAACTGTTAATGATTTTGTAATATTTATTAAAATATAAATATCTAATATTTATGAAAGATTTTTAAAGGCAAACCATCTTTTTAGATGTGTATGTTCTTTTGGAAATTTTTTTCTTGGAAGAGTGAAATTGCAGATGACTCTGTTGGGATTTTTTTAATGCCATGTTACTTGGTCACAAACTGAAAGACAAACAACAACAACAACAACAACAACAAAATACTCCCAGGAAGCCAGGACTACTGACATAATTCAGCCACAATACTTTGTAATGGAAACAGAAAATGGAGATGCTACTTTCCACTGTGCCATTTATCTTAAAATCATATAATGATTATTACTTTCCTGTATATTTAACTTCCTTTCTTTTGTCTTTTGAATGTCACTGTACAGCTTTAACTTCCTTGTGTTTTTTGAACTTCGGCTAAGTTATATTAACAAAAATACTGAGGTTATCCCGAGGCCAGAAATGCATAGACAAAATTAATAATGATAAATCATCTAGTTCTTGATTTAGCATCTTTTCTTGGTGATTCTGTGTAACAGCTTAAAAAACAAAGGCTTATTTTTGAATCACATCTTAGTAGATAAAAATTTCTGGCCAACTGGAAAGCTAACAGACTAGAACAAAGAAGCCCCTGACAAATCTTGCCCCCCAACTTTGCTCTGTTAGCGATGTAAGCATTCGTTACTCTCCATCAAAAGATCACATAATGAAAGATTTTTAGTAATATGTTTTGATAAAAGTTAGGAAAATGCACAGAGTAAAATAATGTCACTTCAAAAATCAACTGGCCAAAAAATAAATGTTGACTCAGGTAGTTCTACTCTAGGATTATCATTACTTAATAAAAAGCATATAGTCATTGCTGTATTGGCTTTGGCTTCCAATTAAACTCTACATTGAGAGAATAAAGGACTGATATAGTTGTCTACAAATAAAAAGTATATAAAATGTTGGTTATAAGAAAATATTTGATTTTAAGATTTTTTCTTTAGTCTTAAAGGACAGAACATTTGTTGTCAATTGCTTTCAAAATGCTACCTTGAGTATATTTGTGTTGTTCTAGACTTTGAAACGTGTAGAGACTTACCTGTATTTTTCAGACTATAAGACACACCTTTCCCCCAAATTTGGGAGGAAAATGGGGGTGCGTCTTATAGTCCGAATTGTAGCTTACCTGGCTTGTTGTGGGGTGGGGAGTGGTGTGGAGTGCGGTCACAGGTTATTAAATGTTTTACCGCATTTTTTGCTTCGGAATTTTTTTTCCTATTTTCCTCCTCTAAAACCTAGGTGTGTCTTATGGTCCAGTGAGTCTTATGGTCCTTAAAATACAGTAGTCTTCAAATTTGTGGGATAAGAAAAAAAGAAAATCCTCATTTCTTTGGTATAATTTTATAATCTGTAACAAAGACTGCTTTATATTTGCCAGTGGAGCCAGATTGAGACATTCTATTAAATGAGCATAGTTAATATGTTTTTCATAGTAGGATAGGAAGGGGAATGTCCTTTAGCCCAATTTCCATTAATCAAGGAGCTGTAGATAAAGTGACAAGTGAGGCTTTTATTGAGAAGGGGGTTCACTTGGGACATAGGAGTGCTGTAGGTCTTAATTCTATGTAAATATGTCATGATGAGAAGAGAAAAAAAGCAAAGTTCAATAAACATAAGAAAGCTCCAATTGTCCCATTAACAAAGCATATTGCTGCTCATTAATCAACTAAGTCTTGTCAGCCAGCTTCTCAATAATAATAATGGAGAAGATGATAAGATTGGTGGTGGCAGCAGCGGTGGGAGTGTATTTTTAAGATCTGGTTTGGTTCTGCTATGTTAAATCTGATGTCTTCAAATATAGATTATTTTTAGTAGATGACAGATGGTAAGGATTTGCTGAAATCCCTATGGCAAGTTTGATTCCACAGATAAATTAGAACACGAGATATGAATTTTATAAGCCATGTTATCCAAGTATATTAGTTAAACTCAGTTGATTATGTTGTTTATTGGAGAAGGTATGGATATTGAGCAAAGCAAAATTAACATAGCTGTGTGAATTCTGTTTGTGAAATATATTATTGCTTAAAATGTTATGTTCAAGAGTTCTGTTAGATAACATTTTACAGTAAAATGTAGACTTCATTATTTATATTTTTATCTAATGAATATACATAAAGAGTAAATATTTATCATTTTCAAAAATATTGCAAGTTTTCAATGAAGGATTTGGGAAGAGGGAAAGTGGCATATTTAAATATTAGTGAGAAGTGTATTTCTTTTAGCTTTGTCATACCATCTGCAGGGCAAACTGTTAATAATACTCAAAGGACATTTATAAACTCAGGCTTTTCCCCCTTTTGAGTTACAAATTCTAGTTTAAAGAGCTCTTTCCCACCTTTGAGATGCGTGCTTGGCTCCGATGTGTAGTAGTTATAGCATATGTCTTAAATATGTGAAATGTGTTCATTGTAGCCTAAGGGAAATCAAGAAACAACTCTGTGAACTAAGCTTAACTCCATATTATACAGAACAAAGTGGCTTCATTTGTAATGCCCCTGTATCTGATGATAAAATTATTGATTTTCAGGAATTATCTTTGCATGCCAATTCAAATTCTATCTTTAAAAAACTCAGCCCTGGCTGGCGTAGCTCAGTGGATTGAGCACGGGCTGCGAACCAGGCATCGCAGGTTCGATTCCCAGTCAGGGCACATGCCTAGGTTGCAGGCCATGTCCCCCAGCAACCGCACATTGATGTTTCTCTCTCTCTCCCTCTCCCTTCACTCTCTAAAAATAAATAAATAAAATCTTAAAAAAAAAACTCTGGCAGCACTGAATAAATAATGAACATAATAACTCTTGGAACAAGAATAAAAGAATAGAGTCAAATAAATACAAGCAAGCCACTCAGTTATACAAAGACGGCATGGTAAAGAACATATTTCCTAAGCTCCTTAACTCTAGATTCTGAGCTTGAACTGAGCATAGTCTATAACTTACAACTTCACTCCCATTTATAATATCTTGGTGAATTATATCACAGATTCTGACCTGAAATAGTATAATTATAATTTCATTAAAATATTTTTGAGATCTGGATGGTGTGGCTCAGTGGATTGAGTGCTGACCTGTGAACCAAAGGGTTGCTGGTTTCATTCCCAGTCAAGGCCCATGCCTGGGTTGTGGGCCAGGTCTCCAGTATGGGGCACACCAGAGGCAACCACACATTGATGTTTCTCTCCCTCTCTTTCTCCCTCCCTTCCCCTCTGCCTAAAAATAAATAATCTCTTTAAAAAATTTTTCTTTGGTACGGTAGTTAGCCTGAAATCCTTTGTAATTTGAACATTTATATAAAAATGATTAGTAGGAAAACCAAAGAAGCTACCCAAAATATTACTTCTAGTTGTCCTTCAATTTGTTCTCTATGCTGGTTCTTAGTGACCTTTTTGGTGTGCACATCTCAAGACTCTTGGCAAAGGTGTCACTGGAGAATACTGAAGTCCATGAACACTTATTATGCATGTTTATCAAAAACGAAGTGTCAGTTTGTTTAAAGCTAACATTCCATTTGAGTTTATCAAATTCCCAAAGTAACATGTAATTTAGTTTACATTTTTAATCATGTTTTAATTTTTTATTTGATCAGTTTTGTAGACTTATAAAGAATTACAGTATTCCAACATAATAATCTTGTGTACCTGATAAGAAGCTTCCCAGAGCTTATTTTCCATGGAAGTCATTAGGTAGCAAAGTGCACCAGGCTTAACAAATATGTGCTGTGGACTTGGTAAGGAGCTACTTGTTTCTTATAGCGGGGCAGACTTGTTTCTTCCTCAGTATTTGTATATTTTTAGAAAATTCATTATTCCTTATCATCCTCTAAAACTTGATCGAGACAGCATTTATGGATTCTGCAAGGTCTAAGGTTCTAATGAGCTTTAAATATCATTCATTAGCTACTTGTCTCTCCTTCACAACATCTCTGCTAAGTGATTAACTTCTGTAGAGTTGAACATTCCAATATTGGAGAACTTGTTACCTCCATAAACAGCTCATTGCACCTTTGACCAGTTCTGAATGCTATAAAACCCTCCTCTAGAGCCAGAATCTGTAAGTTACACCATTAATTCCAGTTTTATTCTCTTATGCCTGTCATTTCCTGTTGAGGACCACTTTGTGTGGTATTGGAAACTGTACACAAGAGGTGCACTAGAGGTGACCACACAATGATATTTCTCTCCTCTTTCTCCTTCCCTTCCCCTCTCTCTAAAAATAAATAAATGAAATCTTTAAAAAAAATTAAGTTTCCTGGTAATTACATCATTCTAAGGACCTATTGATCTTAATGACAATAAAAATCCACCAAACGTTTTCTTTTTCTGTGACCGAAATTTGTGCAGAGAAGTTTGGTACCCAAAGTTCAGCATCTCACATATATTCCTATTAAGTTTCATCTTGCTCAGCTCAAACTGACATGATCTCTTTGAATGATGGACCAATTTGGTAAAATACCTCCTGTATTTATTTCAGGTCATTGAGTAAGTCTGGTTTTCACAGTCCGGCTGTTCTTAACTTTTCATTCTACCCTCTTTTGTGCCAACAAGTACAGTTTAATGTTGTTTATATTCTTCGCGCCCAGCATTAGGATGGATGAGAACAAAGGGGATGAAGAAAAATGTAGGACTAACTCCTTTCCCCTGAGACACTTATTATTTTGCTAAGGAAATAGTTCTTACAAAAAGAAAATAATTTATATAGCAATGCAGGATGGTCAACCTCATTTAAAATAATGTAATGAGATTGGTTTACAGACCAGGAAAACTAAACCCATTACTTTGGAGATGACTCTCAAACAAGCAAATCTTTTGTTGCAAGGCAAAAGCCCTAATTACAACAGGAATGTGGAACAGAGGCCAAAGTAGTCTGAAAGAATAGGCATAAGAAGTAGCAACACTGCTCACCTTGAATCACTGTTTTGTTACCGTGGCCTTTCAATCTTAGTTTACTTTAAACAAAAGGTCCTAATTGCCACCTTTGTCATCAGATGTTAGAAGAATGGAATGCATGCCCATAGTATAAGATGCATTCATCGTAGTATAAATGTGCTCTATGACAACACATGTTTCTCTAAAGTAGCTTCTAGATCTTTCTTCTTGGTGAAACTGCTAGATTCCATAAGATTCCATACCCTTCCCTACTCAAACTTGCATAAATGTATATGTACATGAATATATATAATACATATTTGATTACTAGAAGCCATAACTATGAGAATGTCAGATACAATTAAACTAATTCAATAACATTTGTTTAACAAAAGTATGCACAAATTTTAAATCTTTATATACATTTTTACTCTGAGAAGTGGTAAAATATATGTACATGGGACCTTCCAAATCACCTCCAAAGGTTTTTGGTTTCTTTTTCCTTTAACCAGTGAGCGCATCAGAGAATCAGAGTTCATTGTTTTTTGCTAAAACAGGGATATTTCCAAAAGGAAGCTGCACTCAGAGAACGACCAACATAATCCGAGACTGCCCTCCTACACAGAACATAGAGTTTGGCTGCTTTGTTTTTCATTAAATAGAGTCCCACCAACTTTGAAAAGATTTCATGTACAATGAGCCATATATAGCTAAGATTTTTTTTCCCTCATTCAATGACCCTGCTTTTGGAACAGTAAGAGGGAAATATGCTTTATAAAATATGATAGAAGTTATATGATACCTGAGTGAGAGACATTATAAATATGATCCAGAGTTTTTCTGGTTAAGCAAAAATATCAAACGCTCAAAATATCACTTTATATCAACTCCCCCAAACAAAACCCTCTGGCTGTCAGGATTTGATTAAAAACTAAAAAAAATAATGCATGGAATGATTATCAAAATTCCTTGCATGTATGTACTATGGTCAACAAGGTGGGGTGGGGAAAATCTCCCTGTAGAATTTTGATGTGGCTTCTTTTTCTCTGCAAAAATATCTGCCTTGGAGTATTTCTCTAGAACTTGGTAACTCATTTTGAAATCAATCAGTATACGATCTTTTGGGTTTTTAAAACTAGGACTCTGAGAAGTAAACTTTTCACTCCATTACTATTATTTATAAGAAAGTTCCCAGAGTCGTAAACGATGAGGAACTTTCTCCTACTTAAGTAACAATCTTTTAAAATTCTTTCTTGAAGTTATAAATCTATAATTTTGAAAAAGTACTATTTGAAGTAGATGGAAATTTCTCTCTTACGAAAGTTGCAAAATGACATCTATATTCTTAGAAAGCGTGACGAGTTTTAAAAACTGAGTTCCCTGAGACAGTGGGAATTTCTAAATAACTGATTGATCTTTCATATGGGGCACTTCCATAGACCTAAGGAAAGGAATGGAAAGCAGTGGAAACCTTTGGCTGATTCCCAAAGACATGTTAAGCATGGGTTCGAGAAAACCCTTTGGTGACTACAGAGTGCGCCGTTTTTTGTATTTGAGTTTATCTGCATGATCTCACTGTGCACCCTAAATTTCTCCCTACACAATATTCCTTGGGCTAGTGTTACCAGTGCCTCCAAAGCTCATCAGATCAGACAGCGTTCAGCCAGGCCGCCGCCTAGGGAACACCAAAAAGGCTTTATGCGCCGCCAGTGCCAGGAAACTGGAGCCTGCGCTCCTGGCTGAAGCAGGTGCCCCTAACCCCGCTGAGTCCCCGTCTTCCGCTCAGCTGTACCGGTTTCCGGCCACTCGGCGAGCGCAGCTCAAAGGCAAACTTGCCTGCTTGTGTCTACCCGAATTCGTAAACCAACCACACTTCCCCCTGGCCTCCCAGCTTTCTCTTCTGCACTGCAAACCTCCACAATCCCTGAGTGAACTGCACCCCGGTTTCTACGGACACTTGCCTTTCTGTGGGAGGAGAGAACAGCCCCAAAAGTGAGATATGTAGTAGTAAGAGTAATAAGTATTATTGTAATTATTATTATTATCATCATCGTCATCACCCTTATCCCCACTGTTATGATGGTCAGCAGCCCTAACCCTGTTGCCCTGGAGCCGTTGAGCGTGAAAAGGTCTTGGGCTTCTGCGGATGATATTTCTGTCTCTGGATCCCACAGAGTACATTTTGCCTTAGGGAATATATCACAGGGGTTTATATTTTTATTTAAAAAAGTAAAATCAATGTCTCAGCCTCCAACAAAATAAATACAAGTCTCGCCAGAAAAGCCAAGACGAAGCATTCCGTGCTCACGGACTTTGAGAAAGAGGACTTGAAGGATTTTTTTTGAAGTAGAATGTTTAATTGTTTAAAAGAAGGCATACATTTTTCTTCAATATTTATAAATTACTGTTAGCTAACAAAGCATTTCTAAAGATGTGTGTGTTGTGCAGTCCAGGAATTTGGCAGCACTGTCACCATCACCTGTGCAGCATCCTACAGTAGCATTCAACAGATACTTCAAGAAAACTGCGATGGGCTTTTGCTTTCTGAAAAAAGAACTTTGGTTTGGACAGTATGTTCACTGCCAAATTAAATTTCAAAACACTGCAAAGTGTCTGAATTCAGTGGAGAGGGAGGGAATCCGAAGATTCCCAAATGTCCTTTGGAATAGGCTGAAAATTTCGTTTTACAAATCGGGAAACTGAGGCACACAGAAACGTGACCCAAAATAAGGAAGGACCTCTTCCTTTCAATTGCTTCCACTTTCTTCCCCATCCCTAACTTTTGGAGCTACCGAGGAAAACAGTTCCAGAATGGCGGGCTGCTCCCTTCCATTTTGCGCTCTAGGGGATCCTTCAAGGATCCTCCAAGCCGCTTCACTGTAGTCTATTCCATATAACGGTCGCTCTGCCGTACGGTGACAAGCAACTGAACCTGAGTCTCGTCTCTATCTTTGGCCCAGCTACCTCTGGCTGGCAAGGAGCCAACCCCTACTTCTCCCACCTGGGGCCCTGGTTACAGTGCTGTGGAGCCCATTCTCATTACATGTTAGAAGAAGTCTACTCTGCCCTCTGGTCTTGGTGCCTCTAAGGCGTTTTGGCCAAGGTGGCCCCTATCGCAGCCATCTGCCAGGCACCAGGGAATCCGTGGGAAGAGCTCTGCTTGCTTAGTTGCCGCTCAGCATCCCGTTAGTTGCCACAAGGGAATTTTTGTGGTTTGCCTGTTAACTCCGCCTTAACCTCATCACGGCAGTCCTCGCAGCAGCTAGGCAACCAACTGGCTGTGGGCCCCAGGCATTGTGCTAGAAAAAGATGTGCCGTCCTGCCTCAGAAACCCTAAGGAGCTGCCTTCAGGGTGACATTCTAACCATTTAGCAGACGTCTTGTGGGACCATGAAGGGAACTAATCTATGCTTTCTTGGGCCGCGAAGGTCTTTCCTTATTCCTTCTCTGCATTTGGTGCTGGGAACAAGAGTGAGAGCATGGGCCTTATAACAGGGTCATGGCCTTTGCACACTAAATGTGTTTGACCCTGTGCATGCCTCGGTTGCTCCTCTCGGGGATAGGGCCAGGAGTCAGAACCAAGACCCTAGCAGGGAGTTTCAAAACTCGGTGAAACTTCTAAGACAGAAATGACCAGGTGTGTGTGTGTGTGTGTGTGTTGGAGGACCGGTATTCCTTGAATCTTTAAGGATGCATTCCTGCGAATAGCCCTTTCCATGACTAATCCGGGTTCTCCCCACTCTCCAGGCCTCCTGAATCAAGTTAATCACCATAGCCACTGCCACCACCACTACCACGATGGGGCCTCGCGCCCCCTACCAGCAAGCTCCAAAAGCACTAAAACCCGGGTCAAAGCAGGTCGGCTCCATTGTAACTCTGAGCGCTGATTGGTCGTCCTTGGCTCCGCCTCTCATCCCTCTTTTGGCCCTAGAGCGAGGTGCAGCTTCACCAGCTCTGTGTACGCGCTGGTGCGGAGGAGGCTCCTCTACTCTGGTGCACTAATCTTTCCGAGCTTGCCTTTGGAGCAGCTAGATTGTCAGCCTTGGCTACTCCATCCACCTGCTTGCCCCTTACCTGCAATTGCATATGAACTTTTCTTACCTCTTCTTGACACCGTTGTCATCGGAGTCGTCGAGATCGTCGTGGGGCTCTCGTGATGGCCTTCGTCCATTTAGAATAGTGTAGTTAGGGGCCATCGAAGAAGAAAGGAGATGCGAGTAGTGCAGAGATGCTGGAGGTGGTCAGTTACTATGCTAGAGTAAGATAGGAGCGAGAGAAGCCAAACCTATCGCAAGGACACGGTCTCCCAGAGGAGGTGGACTTGCCGGCGCTTCCTATCGCGCCAAACTCCCTCACCAGAGGCTAGAGATTGCGGCGCGCAGCGCAGCAGAACAACTGCCGCGGGCTCCGTTGAGAGATTGCAGCCAAGTCCCTTCCTCGTCTAGCTGCCACTGTGGCGACCGCTGCCTTGTCTTCCTTCAGGACGCTTATGGTAAGTTGGAATCCCGGGTGGAATTGCTAACTGAGACCTTAACCTTTTAGGCGGGTGGTAGGGGGGCGGGGATGGAGAGCGGAGGCAAGTCCCGGATGGTTGCAGCCTGCCGGACCGCACTGGCCCGAGAGGGTGGAGGAGGCGGGCAGAGAAGGAGGGGACTCTGAAAGCGCAGATGGTGGGGAGACTGGGGTCTCTGGAAGAAGAGGGGAGTTAGGCTCTCCTGGAGGGGTATCGGAGTCTCCAAGGAGGTTTGCATTGGGGACTGAAGTTGAAGGAGCGGCGGAGATCTCGGGAACTTGGCTCCTGGGAAGCAGAGAGAGAAGTGGAAAGAGGGTGTGGGGTCGAAAGAAGTAAGCCAGGAGAGTGGGAAGACTGAATGTGGGTGTATCTGAACAAAGGTTTGGACTGCAGATGGAGCACCTGAATTTGAGGTATAGGCTACTGTTTTTAGGAAATCCGATTTCAATGGACAACTGGGAGGGGGCAAAAGGCTTGCTTGGGACAGTGAGAGGAAAGGGAGGAGAAGAATCCTCTATTACTATTCTAATTGAAAAAAAAAATGACCCAAATTTTCGGAGGGTCTCAGTAAACACCGGTAACTCCAGGGATATAAACACTGCAGATCTGTGTCTTGGTTTAACAGCTGTCGGCTGAATTTGAACAGCGCTGCTGATGGTCACGTAAATTTAAGAAGAGAGTATAAGGGCATACGGCGAACCTTTTTACTTCCTTACCTAAGTCACTTGGTAATAGTTATATATCTTGAAAATAATTTCTGAGAAGTCTCCAGCGCTGTTCCTTTACTCAGTTTAACTTCACTGTCTTAACATCTTACCTCGGAATTGCTAAATGTGAGAACAGGTTGCCATTCCTGGCACCACATAAAGTTTATCATTACAAAACGTGTCTATGTGTCTGTTTTTTTTTTTTTCTGATCCATACCCTTTGCCTTTTGCTTCTTGTTGGGTAATATGAGACCTGAGGCGACAAATATTTTGTATTGCGTTCGAGACCGCTTTATTTTAAGTGACAGCGCTCTTCCACTCAAATTCAGTGGGTAATATTTGTCACTTAGAGAATATCTAATTTGGTTGAGAATCGCTGCCAGTACCTCACAGCTTTTTCATGAATATTTACCATCACAAGTCCCACACAAGGAACCCTCTGATTACTGAGCTGTTAAGTTAATATACCTCTCACCATACACCTTTCAGGCAGGCTAACCAAGGGAACCTTGCTCTGGGAAGTAATGGCATTGAGCTAAAAATGATTGGAGTTGGGGGAAACGCTGCACAGTGAGTAACCTCTGAGCTCCTCAGTTTGCAGACATTTGTGACTTCACATACACAGTGGTGCAAAAGGACATCTGGATTCCAAGTGTAAATTTTGATTAAGTTTACATATCAATTATTCTGACCATCAAACTATGAACATAGTAGAAACAATATTACTGTAGTTGACTACATATGCCTGGACACAATGAAAAAGGCCAACTGACATCCCCAATGAAAAAAAAGTATTTCTACCATGACAATTGCATTTCTTTTTTTTAAAGATTTTATTTTATTTATTTATTTATTTATTTATTTATTAATTCTTTATTTTATTGATTATGCTATTACAGTTGGCCCATTTTCCCCCTTCATCTCCCTCCACCTTGTCCACCCCCTCTCACCCACATTCCCCCCTTTAGTTCATGTCCATGTGTCATAAGTTCTTTAGTGTCTACATTTCCCATACTATTCTTACCCTCCCCTGTCTATTTTCTACCTATTGTCTATGCTACTTATTCTCTATATCTTTTCCCCCTCTCTCCTCCTCCTACTTCCCTGTTGCCAACCCTCCATTTGATGACTTTTTTTTTTACTGTTCATATTTTTAATCTTCTTTTTCTTAGGTAAGTCCCTTTAACATTTCATATAATAAGGGCTTGGTGATGATGAACTCCTTTAACTTGAAACAATTGCATTTCTTTTTCAGTGTTTAAGTCACACTGAACATCATCCTTTTGGAAAAGTATAATTTATTTGTACCATGATACCTTGATTCTGGGAGCCACCTACCCCTCCCTTCCTGGGTAGGAGGAATGAAATAGTTTTTTCATATTTTGAGAGAAGTGGGTTATAGAATAATAGTTAATTAGATTTTTCATTCCCTAAATATGTTCTTCTGATCCTCTAGGGGAAGAAATAAACTATTTGTTTGTTTGATCCACACAATTTCGTTTCTAATAGCTTTTATCATCTACAGCAACAAGCCCAATACAAGTCCTGAAATGTGGAAGGTGGATAAGGCTTGTGATTGCAATGTCAAAGTAGATCTGGGATGCTTAAGCCAACACTGACAGTGTTTTCCCATTTGTATAATCTAGAGAGGGTTATTAACCCTTCCTATGCTTTCTTGAGAGGTCTAAAACTAGAGCTATCACAGATGATGGTGTTGACTTTTTCAGATAATGATATGACAGGCTTTAGTGCAGTATCAATTCATGGGAAGAGAGGTAATAACTGACATTTTTGCAAACCTACTGAGTGCCAAACATAGAGCTAAGAACATTACATATATACATAATTTCACATGGTCTTCATAGCAAGCCTATGAAGAGGAAGATATTGCCAATTTACTGGTAGCATTGTATTATTTTCTTTCCATTTCCAAAGGTATTCTTCTAGATTAATTTAATGCAGTTGAATAAGAAATATTTCTTTGTGCTTTTAAGTCTACCTGGAATGATCATGTTTGTTTCTTTAGCAATAAAAGTAAAATATAAAAAATCTAACACCCCTTACATAATGTCGGGTTAATCCATTAAGGGTTTAAGCAACATGGGCATCTCACTCACAGAGGTTTACAGATAAATTTCTCCCCTGGAAAATAAATTCTAAAATCCTGTTGGATTTGCAGGATTATCACTACTGTTTGGAATTTAATTATTTAAGAATATTTCTGCATTTAGCTGGTAAATTCCTAAACAATAATCTGAAACCTGCATCAAATCTCAATTATTTTATTGTTCCATTTATTTCCTTCAAGTAAAAGTTATTTCTCCAAAACTAAGGGAAATACAAAAACTAAAATGAAATGTGAGGGAGAGCTTAACAGTCATGCTGATTACTGATAAACATTAAGTATTCTCTGCTACTCATTAGATTGTTCAAGTTCTGAGTTTGAAGAAGGTGACTACTCTCTGAGCGTACTACCAAATAAGCCCCAAGTTATAACTTCTCCAGAAACTTCAAATTAATTGGCCAGTATCATTACAAAAACCTCTTACCACCTTACTTTTCGAGCTATGGAATACCTCACAAAATAAGAATGTACAGCACTAGTATTAACATTATTTTAGCAGAGCATCTGATAAAGCTCAGTGTGTTTAGCAGAAGAAATAGTAAATTATGTCCCACTAACAGCCTGGATAGCCATTAGAAAACTAGGAAAGTCTGACCATAATTTGGCATTAATAACATTATCTTATTGTAACATAATATATTGTGTTACATATTCATATAATAACATAATAACCTCATTTGATTGTTGTAAAACACATGGACATTAAACATTATAAAAACTTAAAATTAGTGTGCAAAACCTTATTCATTATTATCATTAGTAGTAGTAATAGCATTAATTTATCACCATGTTAGGATATTTCATCTACAACCTGTATACTATTGAATCTCAGAAAGAAACTGCCAATCACCAGCTTCATGAGTGTTACATCCATCAATCACTCCATCATTTCCCTTCTTTGAAACATTTTAAGGCTTCCTTATATATAAAGAACATTGCTGCAAAAATAGCCTAGTAATCTCCATTTTAGACAGATAACATTAAAACCTATCTAGAGGTTAAACTACACCCTTTATTTAGCCAATCACTAACAGATTCAATATTAGTGCTCACATGCAGCAACTCTTTTGCTTATTTTAATGCACAAATGATATACCAGAAACAGGATTTCAAATAAGAGACACATGAGCTGGAATCTTAATTAAGTTTTTGTGTCCCTGTACCCAACAACTCTACTTCATCCCATCTATTCCTTCGTTCCTTCTTTCAGCTGTGTTTAAGGCTGTGCTATCTGCAGTTTACTAAGACGCTTGCTTATTACAACATTGTGCATGTAGTTGATGTTTAATAAAGTCAATCTTGTTAATTTGGGTTAACCTTATTCCTAGATGACCACTTACATGAACTAATTTAGGAATGACTGGAAAGGCTTTTTGGCCCCCAAACTTCATGGTTTTGGCCTTCATGGTTTTCCACAGCACTTGATCTTCATTATTCAGGAATTTCTTCCTTTAATCTCAGTCATTGTCTCCTTTAAGTACAAATGTCTACTTAAAAGGGTAACATTTTTTCCATTACCTAGTAAAAACTCAGTGTAACTTTACTGACAATTATCAGAATGGCTTCAGAACTATAGCACCCAATACAACAACCACCAGCCACATGTGGCTATCTAAATTTGAATTTAAATCATTTGAAATTGAATAAATTTATAAATTCAATGCCTCAATCTCACAGATCACAGTTACTCAACAGCCACCTGTGGCTAGTGGTTACCTATTGGATATGCAGTTATAGTCCCTCTCCACTACTGTGAAAAGTTCTATTGGACAACAATATACTAGATATTAGGGACCCTCAACTTTTCACTGGACCCTGTCTTATCTCCTTGTCTTAACCAAAACCTGGATTTCTGCTACTAATATTACTCCCATGGAGGCTTTCTTACTTCCTCAAATATCTCTCAAGTGGAGATAAATTAATTCTTATCCTCTATCTCTCCCCAGTTCATGAGTTTTATTACTCCTCCATATGTTAGGGCTTAAACTTATTGTTGAAAGTCTCCTAGTTCTTTTTTTAACTTCCAACAGTCTAGAATATGTCCCTTCTACTTTTATTTAACAGTCCTTGATTGAAGCTTACACCATTTCAACATTTCTTTCTTGTCTCTGGTGTCTACACTTTCATTGAACTTTCTGACACCTGGTTCTTACAGCACATTTTTAACCGTGCCATTTTCTGGAGACTTGAATATCTATGAAAATTGCTAAATAATAGTCTAGCCTAATAATTTCTCAGCTTTTTTTTTTACTGTCCTCAGTTTGAGGCCCCTGGACATGCACAAAATATGTCATTTTCTGCAATCTGAAGTTCAAAAACACTACCCTCGGGTTATGAGATTAGGTACCTCCCCTTCATCTCTCCTTCCCTTGAAACTGCTCCTCAACCTTATCAAGATTACCTGGGCCCTTCCAAAAACTTTTAGTTGTAATACCATCTCTTGGCCTCCCTTCATTTTCTTCCTAGTGTGACCCTTATGCCAGTCATATTGATGCTTCTCATTATCTCCTATACACACTCTGTCCTCATTGTCCTTCTACTGCCACTTTTTACCCCCACTATTTTTGGCTAATCTATCCTATTTTCTATGGTGATTGCTGAGCATTAATGGAGAAAACTAACACAACTACACATTTATGGTCTCTAATCTCAGCTGGGCCCCCAATACTGCTTATCATTCCTTTTACATGTTAATTTTACATGTTAACTCACTTTCTTTTACTTCTAGACACATGTTCTACAAGTTTACCACTTTTCTCAATTTCTGTATTCCACTCTCATATCCCCTAATTTCAGAAGTTTCACTTTCACACTGCACAGGAAACACAGAAGCTAAAAAGGTATATAAAGAAGATATCTCTCCTCTGCCTCTACACTTTCATTACTCCTATTTTTCATCTTTTGCTTCACCTCAGACAAATAAGTACCTCCCCTCTTTTCAAAAGTTAACTTCACCTATACAATGGATCCTATTTTCTTCCATATTCTGAAGATCTCATCCACAACAGATTCCTCTCTTTCTGCAGTATTGAAGTGGTTCTTTTGGTTCCCTGCCTTCCACATATAAACTTCATATATTGGAAAATGGGTCCTTTGTGGCAGGCTGCAGTTATTAATACATTTTAAGTTATTAAAATAAACACAATTTCCTTCTAACTAATTTTCCATTAAATGTTCTCATAAACCTATTTCCAATTCCATCCCAACTACAATCCTCTCTGAGTTTCTTACAGCACATGGAAAAACATAGGTGATCAGCTGTGGCCATTACATTACCCTAAATTCTTAAATATATTTCTCATTATTCAAGTCCAGGTGACTATAACAACATGATATCCTCTGGCAGACAATAAATGGAGCAGATATCCAAGGAAAAGGATGTGCAATAGAGAAAGCAGAACATACAGAGAGTTCATGGCACTTTGGTGCTGCCTGAACAAGTTGGTTAGCTTAGCATGGAATAACCAAGGTAAGTAGTGGATGTAGGCTTCCAAAGAAAATGAAAAAGTGTGGGGGAGCTTTGCCCGCAGAGTCCCCCGTCCACCATAGATGAGAATAAGTCTACCAAGACATGATCTGCTTGGGGAGGAAAGGTGACCGATCTCTTGAAGGACAAGGACCAAGAGCCTTTTCCTTAAAGGCTTTTATTGGGTTTGTTTACACAGGAAATCAGGTAAGGCTCATTACTCATTGCCGGGAAGTATGGATCAAATAACAAGGAACTCTGAGGGCCTATTTTGAGTCAGGGTCAAAGAGCTGTAAAACTTTGAGGAACAAACTTACTTCCTCCTTGGACCCTTCTCATTCAATTGAGAGCATTCTAAACAAAGCAGGTTTCACAGGATTTTACATATTCTTTCTTAGGCTTGATCACCGGGGCAACCCACCCTTTCCAGCATAGGGAGGCACCACCCTGTGTCATTGTTTCAGGCTTAGGTGGAGCAAGGGAACTAAGGCAGCCAAGAGATAAGGAGATTTTCTCTCAGACAATGAGGACTCAG
The DNA here is from genome assembly GCA_004024845.1 of Tonatia bakeri. Taxonomy (NCBI): domain Eukaryota; kingdom Metazoa; phylum Chordata; class Mammalia; order Chiroptera; family Phyllostomidae; genus Tonatia; species Tonatia bakeri. Next base: position 111,793 of record PVIA01003237.1, on the reverse strand, counting down.
GCTATGTCAAAGCCGAGGGGTGAGGGTCCATCACCCCCTTTTGCTGTAGCCCCCAAAGTCCTTCCTTGGAGGCCTCCCACGTGATTGTGCCTGTTTTAGGTCATTCCCTGCTTGGGGAATCGTACCCGTCATTGGCTAACCAACCAAGCATTGGGGGCCAGGCAGGGTGAAGTAAAAGGAGCAGAAGCGGCACTCCTGCCAGGGAGATAAGCTTGTCTCCTTGCTGACTTACAGTTCCAAGGTCGTTCCCTCAGCCTTAGCCTTGGAGGGGGTTACAGCTTCTGATACCAGGCAGGGCGGTTCCCAACAGAAAAGCTTCATTGTGGCTGAGTAAGGGAGGGTGAGTATTCAGAGTTGAATCAGCATTATAATGCAAGATAGAGTAGTAGGCTGAATATAAACATTTCAAAAAGGAAAATTAAACACTGCTGAAACCAAAGACGGTGTCAACTAACATGTAGAGGTTAGTAATGAACAAACTGACTAGGGTATCTTTATCTTTTCATCTTTATGAAAATGCCTGTTGTCTTTAAAGTCATTAGTGAATGCCTTTGAGTAAATATAACACTATTCAAGTCTTTTCATGTGTATTTTAAACTAACATATCTCTCAGCAATTAAACTTAATCAATACTTTCAAGTATGGCTTTTTATAATCAGGGTAGGAAAACTCATCCAAGTTAACAAGTAGTTATTCTACATAAAAAGGACATGAAAATAACAATAGGTATTATTTATTTAAAGTAACTAGGTACTATTTTCTAAGATATTCACATGTCTTTATTCATATAAGCCCCACAGTTACCCCATGAGAAGCTACCACTAATGCCTGTAGTTTACAGCTGGGGAAACTTACGCACCAAAAAAAGGGTCAAATAATCTACTCAAATTAATTGACCAAAACTGAACTTGAAACCAGGTAGTTTTGATTCCAGAGACCATACTGTTCAGCAATAAACTCTACTGCTTCTGATTGGGAATTGGCTATTTTTTCTTTCATACTGTAGCCTCTAGACTTTAGACAGAACAGATTTGCATGTGAATGTGAGAATGTTATACTGACAATGCCCACTAATTTTTAATATGGTGCTCAGCAAAGTAATAAGATAGGTATGTAACATTTCATCTGGAGATTCATCAGCCAGTACGAAAGTAGAGTAAATGAGAAAGCACTGTTAAAGCTGAGGGACTGAGGGATGTGAAGCCTGAGTGAATCTCAGGAAAGTTACAGAGATCATTTAAATACTAAAACAAAATCAGGGAAACAATACTAATACATACAGAGGATGACAGAAAAGGGTTGGGTGTCACTACAGTGAGTTAAACACATAGGTGTGTGATTTTTCTTACATGTGGCACCACAACAAAGGCCATTTGAATTTGCCTGCCTAGAATTCAAACGGAAAAATTGAAGTTTTGGAGGTCTGAAACGGGAGAGACCAAAGAGTCATTAAAAATGATTTATCATGAATCACAAAGGCTTGAAGTGTCATCCAATCCCATTTGCCATGTATTACCTTTTCACAGTGGCAGCAGGAGAAATAATTTGATAATTATGACTTAGAAAATAAGTATTATAAAAAGTAATTGTCAGGCTTTTTTTTTTTTTTTAACTGATCTGAGCTCAAATAGAAAGACTGTTTCAGAGTACAATACTAAAACTAAAGTTAACACAGGGTTAAAAAAGAACATACTTACGGAAATTCTTATACTTTTAAGTTAGGTTAAAAGAAAAAGAAAAAAAAAAACTAGCTCTGGCCCAGTGGCTTAATTGCTTGGAACATCGTCCCATATACCAGAAGGTTGTGGGTTTGATCCCCAGTTAGGGCAGGTAAGAGAGGCAACCAATCCACGTTTCGCTGTCACATTGGTCTTTCTCTTCTCCCTGCTCTGTGTCTAAAATCAATAAACATACCCTTGAGTAAGGATTAAAAAAACAAACTAATTCAATTTATTAATTTTACTTTAATGATACAAAAACCATTGTGATTCAACAGTACTTTATTGCTAGAAATATTGGACTAAGTTCAGAGAATTTCAATACTTTTGTATGAGTTCCCCATCCCAAACTTATCTAAATTCTATCTGCTCTTCAGGGTCTGGTTCAAGCCCCATCTCTTCTATAAAGCTTTTGCTCACTAACCCACATATATGGGAAACCCCTTACTCATAGTAGGTAATCAACTAACATGTTTATTAATTGTATATATGACATAATATCCATATACAGAGGAATGTATGTTCCAATGGTTAAAGATGAAAGAAGATAAAGGAAGAACTAAAGTACAATTTTTAACACACCTGTACAATAGCATTTAAGAGTTCAAGACATCTAACAATGAAAGATTTCTCTGAAACAATTTCAGGTAATCTCTCTGAACATATTTCAGAGCAATTCAGTAATTATAAATCTTAAACTAGTAGAGCTAAACCCTGGTTCTATTATATACACTTTTATTTTTTCATATCACAGTGAAATATATGTTATGAAATATACTATATATGAGAGAGGGAGGGAGACACCCCATTCCGTTGCTACATATATGTCTGGTAAAATATAATAAATGATTAGGATCAGTTCCATGTTCTGGCTGTATAATTCACTTGTTATTTAGCCTTTAATTTGTAAACTCAAAGGTCTACTGTCAATTTATCATATGGGCTGATAGTTCAGACTGAAACAGAACTTTTTTTTTATAATAATAGTTCCCAAATGCCTTTGCAGCAGATATATTTGTAAACAAGAGCTTTATTATCTCATTTTTATAATGTGATAGGAAATCAAAGGTTACCATTAATGATTTGCTTTGAGTAACTAAATCATGCATTTGTAACATTTTTTTTTCATTTTAATTAGAAAAGCAATTAAATTAATTCAATGCTTTGTAGCTTATAGGTAGATTGTTATAGCATTGTTTTTGGTCAGTCACTGACTCCCAATGGTCTAATTATAGATCCATATCTTATGTTATTAAATGTAATGTCAGTCTAAAATAGATTCAAAGAGAAGTTGATGACTTTATTCCTGGTGAAAGTTAAACCAGAAGGATCCAGTATCTCTTCAACAAATACATGTTTTGTTTTGTTTTTTTCCCACCAAGTTTTAGGAAAGTAGGATAGAGCTGGTTTCTCAATACACTTGCTTATTTAGTCCTTTAATCATGCTTCTGAGCCTATTTTAAAAATAACTGTACTAATCAAATAGAATTTATTATATGTGGTAGAATTATAAGTCCCAATGCTACTCATTTGATACAATGAACATTTTTAAATCCCTTTGGAAAGAAAGTATCTTTTATTAGGCTGGTTAATTCTTTTTTAGCCCTAACAGATGTGGCTAAGTGGGTTGGGGATCCTCCAACAATGTGAACAGTTGCCGGTTCAATTCCCAATCAGGGCACATGCCTGGGTTTTGGGCCAGGTCCCTAGTGGGGGGTCGCCTGAGAGGCAGGCATTTGATGATTTTCTCCCTCTCTTCCTCCCTCCTTTTCTCTCTCTCAAAAAATAAATAAAATATTTTTTAAAAAATTAAAAAAAATAGTCCTGGCTGGTGTGGCTCAGTGGATTGAGCACTGGCCTGCAAACCAAAGGGTCGCTGATTCAATTCCTAGTCAGGGCACATACCTGGGTTGCAGGCCAGGTCTCCAGGAAGGGCCATGTGAGAGGCAACCACACATTGATGTTTGTCTCCCTCCCTTTCTCTGTCCCTTCCCCTCTTTCTAATAAATAAATAAATAAAATCTAAAAAATTTATTTTTATTGTGGGAAAATACACATAATGTGAAATTTATTATCATAAACATTTTAAGTGTACAGTTAAATAGTATAAATATTTACACTGTTGTGCAGCCATCACCACCATCCATCCCTATAACTGTTTACATGTTGCAAAACCAAAACTCCATACCCATTAAACAATAACTCACCATCGTCTTCTTCCCCAACACACCATTCTACCTTTTATCTGATACATGATTCTTGCTCTCCAAAATCTTACATTAGCAAGTGCAGATTCATTAGTTTGAACGTTAATTACAGTCCTCTTTGGCTAATGATCTACCTCAAATTTTCCTGCTTCTATTGCCAACACACAGTTAATTCTAAATATTTGGTTTTTAAAAAATTTTTATTTATTAATTATTTGAGAGAGAGAATGGGGCAACATTGTAACCAGCTGAGCTACCACCAAACCTAGGCTATCTAAATATTTTGTAAATAATTTGTAAAAATTCATATCCATGTTTATTTGCCAAATGAATCCACTGTAATGTGGAGGTGAATAAAATAACTTCACCTTGATAAATAAGAATCATGAAATTTCAGCAAGTGTTTGTTAAGGGACTACTGTATACCCAACACTTAGTTACATTTTACAAAGGTGATTATACAATACTTTTCTAAAGAAGCCAATAGTCCTAGTAGACAGAAAAGTCAGTCGTGTAATAGGGTTCTGCAGTTCATGGTACAGACCACAATAACTTCTCTCTTACCTGCTCTCCCATTCAGGATTAATTAAGGAAAAATTGACCAGTCATTTGCTCTACTTGGGCCTTAGTTTTTACAACTCTAAAATTAGAAAATTTTGTATTGTATGATCTCTCTATAAGGGTTCTTCAAATTAGCCTCCTCGTTATAAATAAGAATACAGAACCCAATGAGGTTAAATGACTTACATTCCTAAGGTTACAAATCTTGAGATACAAATTATATAAATACATAAAATGAGGAAAAGAATATGGAGTAAATGCTCACACATTTTACCATTGAAATGAAAATAGAATTAAAAAATTAAAAACATTGTAAAACTTGGAAAATAATACATTACCATAAAGTAATTTGGTTTTTGTTCAACCTTAGTTTTGTACTTTATTTTGGGTGTCATCTTCAGAAAAGCAGCCAAATTAATTTATATCCAGAGTGGATAGTCCATGTCTTTTAATTAAGAGTGAAGCAATATGATCAAATAAAAGTACATTTATGTTTATAACATGTTACAGAATACATCTATGACAACACAGTCTTAAAGAAATTAAAATACTCTTCTTCCCAATCTGTTTACTTTTGCATGATAATTGGAATAATGCTTGTTCTTTCTGCCTTGGAGTAATTCTTGGGTCACCTTTATCCATCCTTAATTAAATTCACCAGTACAATTTCTGAATTGTTTTTACAAAATGCTGCTCAAATATGTCCCTTTTTTTCATTCCCATTGTGAACATAGAGTATTAGGGGTAGTGCTTTCAAGCTCACTTCAGACAGCTCCCCAATTTCATGTACGAACTCTACAGATCTTTCATTGCCACCACAATGGTACAAGATGGCCCTATTCCTAGGTAAAGCATATGTACAGTGAATAGTAACCAGATGCCAATATAGCTGTCAAATGCCAAGAAGAAATAAAGAAACTACAAGGTGACTCATAAATTAATGAGCTACAGGTAATGGGTGACATTGGGAAATGACTTCAGGCAATCTCATGCTTAATTCAGAGATTGATGTACTGTTTTTATAAAGCAGAGTATGGGGAAAAGATGAAGGACATTATGCAGACTATAAAGTCAAGAAGCAATAGTTAAAATTCAAATAAAATTTAATATAACATAGTATAATTGGAATATAATATAATATAATATAATTTTGTATGTTCAATATAAAAAGACTACTAACCACAATTTAAAAACATCTGGGTTGACAGCCACATACGTAAGAACACTAGAATTTGTATCTTAAATTTGAAAGAACATAGACCATGTAAGCGCTGCTTGCTTGCACCACTTACACGGCACTTACCACATTGTATTGCACTTTGTTATCGTTATTTTTCTTTTATATTTCAGGGTCTCCTATGTGCCAGTCATGGTGTTCAAGGTTTTTTATACGAATCAAACATCAAATTACTTTTCATGTTTCCAATGGGATTAAGAATTCACACATAATGAAACTGTACATTATTTATGTTTATACCTCCACTCTAATTACTTTCTTCATATATCACTACACATTGTGGGTTTAAAAAATATATATATATATTTCTGAATAATCAATAGATAAAAATAAACAAGCACTGTGGGAAAAGGTTTTTATAGTGCAAATTTTTAGTTAAATGACCTGGTTCTAGCTTTTATGAGCCTCTATGTTTTCACCTGTTAAAAAAGTAAATCAGCTCAGACTGATATTGCTCAGTTGGCTGAGCATTGACTCGCAAAGCAAGTTTGCCAGTTAGATTCCTGGTCAGGGCACATGCCTGGCTTGTGGGTTCACTTAGGGTGTGTATGAGAGACAACCAACTGATCGATGTTTCTGTCCCTCTCTTTCTCCCTCCCTTCCCCTCTGTCTAACAATAAATAAATACAATCTTTCTTTTAAAAAGTAAATCAGACTGGATGGTTACTAAGATCATTTTAAATGCTACACTCTTATGAAAATACCAGCAGTTTACTAATTATGAAAATTACTTCAAGTAATAATGCTCAGGTGGTTGATATTTATAGCCCTGAAGATAATGGCCATGGCTCTTTAACTACACGAGAAAAACTACACGAGAAATCCTTAAACAAACTAAAGTTAATTCTCACTTAGGGCCTTAATCTTGTAATTTTCCACTCACTCCATTAACCTAACCTTGTAAGGATTCATTATTTAAAGATTCTGAGTAAGTGAAAATGCCTATTCTATTTGTATTATATTGCTAAAATTTAAGAGATCATTGGCTATCAGTAACAAATTAAATAACACCATTTTAGGTGGGTTAAATTAAACTGTTTGCAGCTATAAACTTTTCACAATAGTTCATTAATATCTTGCTGATTGCCAGTATCATCAGCTTATTTTATTTTTTATTGTTGACATTATTACAGATGTCCTCCTTTTTAATCCCTTTGCCCCCCTCCACCTATCTACCCCTAGCCTTCACATTGTTGTTTGTGTCCATGGAATGCTTATTTTATGATTAAGCCTCATGATTTAAAACAGTCTTATTCCTTCAATATATTCTTAGATTTAATTGGATACACAAGCTACTACTTTATGAAGGGTTTCAAATGAAAAGGAAATTTGTGGATAGATAATTCATCTGGAAGGCTTACATTATAATTTATATGATATTTCACCCTGCATCAGAACCTTTCTTTTATGAGGAGTATTTAATTTGGGATATTTATATTTGTACTCAGACCTCTTGAATCTTTGAAGGTGACACTAGATGGTCCGAAGAATAGGAAAGTAATTTATAATTGTTCATGACTTCTCTCTGTTTTATTTTGATTTACTTTCCCATGAAAATAATATCTAGTTAATTTATTACCATCTTCAGTCAATCTAAATATATGCCATTTGTGTTGGTATAAAATAATTTCAAACGAATAATTCAAATTGTTGTCATCAGCCAGATTTTAACCTGTGGCTCTTGAGCCTGCTCTAGATCTAGCTGTGTAATCATGTAGATTTTTATCATCATCATCACTTAAGAAATATATTTAAAGCTTAATTGTACCTGACATTGTAAAAACATGGCAGAGAATATAGCATTCAGTATTAGAGTCACAAAACAGTTAAGGTGGTGTTTAATTAACATTTATTGTGTGGTATATTTCCTACCACAGAGGAATTTACATTTAATAAGTTAAAATACATAAACATGCAACAAAAATTGAGTTGTTATATAATAAACTACTAAACTAAGTGCTGTGTGCAAGTGAAGAAAGAAAAACACATAAAGGGATTTTATTGGAATAGTTAGGAAGTGAACTGGAGCCTGAAGATAGCTAGAGTTTCAGTTTACACAGAGGAAGAGGAACATTCCAAAAGGGTACAGGATGTTTATGTTCCACAGTGTGGAAAAGGGGAAATTAGGAATAAATTAATAGGGGTAAGATAGCAATCTGTGATTTAATTATATTTAAGGTAATAGTGAAACATGTACCATCAGATGTTCTTTGGGTAGCTGAAAATATGATACTGGATCTTCAGAAAGATGTCAAGACTAGAGGTAAAAGAATGTGTAGTAATCCGTGTTACTCTGATTTATCTTTATTTTAAAATTTTCTAAAGTGGAGAAGGTTTAGAGAGAAAATAACAGAGGTCCAAACATTAAGCACTGATTACTCATTATTACATTAAATGATTGTTAAAGTTCTGCGCTATGCAAAAACATTTCACTGAGTGCTACAGGGCCTTTCTAAAGAAGAAACAATATTCAGTTCTCATCTCCAACAGTTTGAAGTCTAGTTGGAGGTCCAGTATATGGACTCTATAAATAGGATGTGGCAGAAAAAAGGGTCACTGTTAAACTTAGAGAAATTAAGAGTAGATTAAAAAGACGTTGTATGGGATTAAAATGCCGATATAAAAATCACATTGACCAAAATTTTATAAAAGGAATATGAATTTGGATAGGCTCTCTCAGGTGCATTTTTCACTATCACTTACATATACAGTGACCGTGTCTCTTTTTTACTGACTCACAAATTTTCACATAGATATTATTTTTGTTTAAAAAAATCCATGAGTCTAGAGTCAATTCACTTTTTGTTTTTATAGGACTGATGATATTTATTTATTTTTTATTGTTCTTTAAATATAGTTGACTCCATTTTCCTCCCATCCTCAATCTTACCCCTCTTTGGGTTTGTCCATGTGTCCTTTATACATGTTCCTTGATGACCCTTCCCTTTTCTCCCTCCCATTATCCCCTCTCCACTTTCATCTGTTTACTGTCAGTTTGTTCTTTATTTCAATGTCTCTGGTTATATTTTGCTTCCTTGTTTGTTTTGTTGATTAGGTTTCATTTATAGGTGAGATCATATGGTATTAGTCTTTCACTGCTTTGCTTATTTCACTTAGCATAATGCTCTTCAGGTCCATCCATGCTGTTGAGAAGAATAAGAGTTCCTTATTTCTTCGTGCTGTGTAGTATTCCATTGTGTAAATGTACCATAGTTTTTTGAGCCACTCATTAACTGATGGGCTCTTAGGTTACTTCCAGCACTTGGCTATTGTAAATTGTGCTGCTGTGAACACTGGGGTACATAGGTTCTTTTGGATTAGTGTTTCAGGGTCCTTAAGACATAATCCCAGCAGTGGAATTGGTAGGTCAAAAGGCAGTTTCATTTTTAGTTTTCTGAGGAAATTCCATACTGTTTTCCACAGTGGTTGCACCACTCTGCGATCCCACCCACAGCGTACTAGGGTTCCCTTTTCTCCACAACCTTGCCAGCACTTGTTGTTTGTTGATTTGTTTATGATGACCATTCTGACTGGTGTGAAGTGGTATCTCACTGTGGTTTTAATTTGCATCTCTCTGATGACTACTGATGCTGAGCATCTTTTCTTATGTCTTTGGGCCCTTTGTATGCCCTCTTTGGAGAAGTATCTGTTCAGATCCTTTACCCATTTTTAATTTGGGTTGGAGTTACTCATTTTCAATCCTGTTTTTCCTAACTTACTTAAAAAATAAATCAACAAAAATTTCCAGTACCTTTTGTGTGTCCCATAATGTATTGTTAGTTGAAAAACAAATAGAAATAGTAAGATCCTTACAAGTATAAGTAATGTGAATTATTTGTTATTAGCAACCCCTTAAATATCTGAATTATACCTCAGCTTTAAATTAAACTCTAAGATAAAAATGAATTGTCTTAATATCAAGTGACTCAGTTCCCAACATCAAAGGAGTCATTCATTTTATTGGATAATGTATGCTGTTTAATGTTGTTAGGAATATTAACAAAGTACCTTATAATTTTTAAATGCATGGGTGACATTATGAAGGCAACAACACAGTAAATACTAAGCATTTTAATAAAACAATAGAAGTAAAATGTACAAGTAACACTTGTAATGGACTTATATAGCTTGTGTTTTAAAGATGAGTGAATTAAGGCATAAAGAAGGTCCCTGCTTTATTACAGTTCACACAACTAATTATTGGCAAAGCTTTAAAAGATAACCCAAATTTCCTAAATATGAAGTCAGTTTCTCTTCCACCATGGCCCACTGCTCCTTGAAGACTGTGAAAATCTAAAAATTTGACTACCAAGGTCCAAGATGGTGGCAGAGTAGCAGGCAACTCCATTACATCTGCTCTCAGACATGAACCAGATTTGAAGTCAGTTTGTTTTGTAATCAACAAAACAAACAAGCAAGCAAAACCAGAGACATTGAAATAAAGAACAAACTGACAGTAACCAGAGGGGAGTGGAGAGGGGATAACGGGAGGGATAAAGGTGAAGGGTCTTCAAGGAACATGTATAAAGGACACATGGACAAACTCAAAGGGGAGTAAGATTGAGGGTGGGAGGAAAATGGAGAGTGAAAGCACTTGTGAGTGTGAGCATATGGGGAGGAGAGCGTGGGAAGTCCATAGGAGTATGTAGAAACTGGCGCCTGCAGGATGCCTGAGGTGGACAGGCTGGGGCTTTCTAGGTTAACAGCCACCACTGCCAAGCCCAGCACTGCTGGCTGCACAGAGTTGGTGGGGGGGTGAAGATCAGCACAGGACCTGCGAGCTACCAGGATGGTGAGAAAATTCCTGGGAGGTGCAGGCTCCAGAAACAGCAAGGTGGGAACAGGCAGGCTCAAGCCTGAAGACCTCTGAAGGGAGCAGGGACAGCATGCTGTCACTGCCTTCTGTTATAGAAGAGCTGAAGGGATCTTCCCAACACCATCCAGGAAAGATTCAGAGAGAACATTTATCTAAAATTATCAGTGGCCTTGTAAGTAGGTGGCCAACCCTAACCATTAGAGACCAATGAGAGACGGCGTGGTTTTTGGGGAAGGGGAACATGTGGAGAACAGGATTCTCAAGGACCCATGTTATATTGTGTGGACGATAGAGAAACTTTTTAAAAGGGGGAGCTGAGACATAACTGAGGCTGGGCTGGGACACAGGCGCACAAGCCAGTGCATGCTACAGGATGCGGTAGCTTTGCTAACCAAAAACTCGGAGGCAGAGAATACACTAAAGGAACAGGAGGACCTGACCCAGCATGGCTTCCAAGCACAGGGCAGAGCAGAGTGGAAAATTTGGGCTGAAACTCCTTCAAGAGAGCTGCAGGCTTGGGTCTGGAAGGCAGGAGTTGAATGCCTGAGATTTGCTCCGGTCAGCCAGAGCCTTTCACAGACAGGTGAACCCAAACCCCACCTGTGGGATTACATATCCAGCAGAACAGCAGGGCCATACCCAGGAGTTTCCTGATGTGTACAATTCCTCAGGGAAAACAGAAAAAGACCTTGGGCCAGACACTATGTGCTACGCAGCTCTTTGGACCCCAATTGACTAAACTGAGCAGAGGAAATAGAAATGTGGAAGACTCTATCTTCTCTCCTGAAAAGCTGTTTAACATTCATGACCTTCAAGTTTGGGCATAATATGGCACCAGCTTTTATAATATTTCAAATTTCATATATTGCTCTTCCCTTCTCTTACTCCACACTGTATCCTTCCTCCTACTTCCTATATTTGTTTTAAATTCTATTTTCTCTCTTGCTACAACTTATTTCTATTCCATACTATTACTATTGCTCCCTCCTCCAGCCTCTCAAAACCATTTGTGATTGTCATTAGTCATCTCACATTCATTCTCCCATTCTTAAAATACCCTTATTCTTTCTTCACCTTTATCAATCTTTGCTCACAGGTAGTGAATAAGGTGGCTGTGATTACAGTTCTTTGATCTTATTTCTAGATAGTGACTTTGTATTTCAAATATCAAATTTCACTATTCCCCTCTCCTACTCTATTTTGCCTTCCTCCTGCTCTTCCCTTTTGCTATTTTAAATATTAATTGTTCCGCGTGTTAACTGTATTTCCATGTCATACTCTTAGTATCCTTTCTTTCTCTATCCTCTGGAAATAACTTCTCTTTCCTCTAGACATCTCTTAAGCTCTTTTTTCTTTCCTTGTGCCCTCTATTCTCATTCCACCTGTATAAATATTAGCTCAAATATTTATACTCAAATTAGCTTAAATATTTTCTTTAAATTTTGTTTTTTACCTAATACTGTATGTTTCTCTTCTCTTACTCCATTCCACCTTCCCACTTCCATTTTTTAGTTATGAAGTAAATTTTATTTTCTTTCCTACTTTGTCTTGTCTCTATTCCCTACGCATATTATTACCACTCCTTCTACCTCACAAAATCTTTCTTTTAGTTAGTCATCTCATATTCATTTCTCCTTTTATATAATAGTCTTAATCTCATTACACCTTTATTAATATTGGCACATTGGCTGTTGATGGTGTAATTGTGAATGAGGGATATCTTTATGGGTGTGGTTCTGTTTCTTGAGCTGTTTGTTTTTTGTTCTGGCAGCACCTGTACAACAGTATACAAGATGTGGAGGGCTGAATGACTCTCAGTCAGTCATCCAGAGGGAAGAACCCCAAAGGATGACCACTCAGCAACCATAATTCAATTATAGCCACATAAAAGGCATAAAGGGCAGCACACGAGCATCAAGTGAAGGTTATCAAAGAGACTGAACCACTGAGTCCCATAGGTCCCCTACCACAGAAGACCACTACACAAAGACAGGAAGTCAAAGCATATCAATCTAATAAGCAGAAAAAAAAACAACAAAGAAGTGTCATCTAAAATGGGAAGACAAAGAAACAAACCTCAATCAGAAGGAAAGGAGGAATCCCCCCAAATACTGCTAAACAAAATTGAGGCAACCAAACTATCAGATATCAAGTTCAAAATGATTATAAGGATGCTCAAGGAGCTCAGTGAGAACTTCAAAGAACTCCAGGGAAGCTGCAAGGAGCTTACTGCCAACTACACCAGCATTGAAAAAGATGAAAACTGTCAATAAGAGCCAGGAAGAAATGAAGAACACAGTGGAAAGAATTAAAAGCAGGTTAGATGAATCAGAGGATCAAATCAATGACCTGCAAGACAAATAGAAAAAAAATTCCTAAAAAGAGGAAAAAATGAAAAAAGACTCAAAAAGAATGAAGAGGGGTTAAGAAAGCTGCAGGACAACTTATAACATAATAATATCCATATAATAGGGATACCAGAAGGAGAAGAAAAGGAGTAAGGGTTACAAAACGTGTTTGAAAATGTAACGATAGAAAATTTCCATAACTTGATGAGAGAAAAAGTCACACGAGTCCAAAATGCACAGAGGGTCTGATCAAGATGAACCCAAAGGGGGTCAGTCTAAGACACATAACTGAAATTTAAAAATTCAAAGACAAAGAGATAATCCTAAAGGCAACAAGGGAGAAATGGGAAATAACATACAAAGGAGCTCCAATAAGGCTAGCAGCTGACTTCTCAAGAGAAACCCTACAAGCCAGAAGAGAATGGAAACAATTATTTCAAGTAATGGAAAGCAAAGACCTGCAATGAAGACTACTCTATCCAGCAAGGATTTCATTTAAAATAGAAGGTGAAATAAGGAGTTTCCCAGACAAAAGAAGGCTGAAAGAATACACCTCTACCAAACCAGCATTGCAAGACATGCTAGTGGGACTGCTTTAAGAAGATGAAAAGAGTGAGAGAGACAAGAACACAAGTACAGAGGGGAAAAAATAGCACTGAATAAGTACCTATCAATAATAACCTTAAATGTAAATGGATTAAATATTTGAATCAAAAGACATAGAATAGCTAAATGGATAAGAAGTCATAACCCACACATACGCTGCCTACAAGAGACCCACCTCAAAACAAAAGGCTGACACAGAGTGAAAGTGACAAGTTGGAAAAAAATATTTCAAGCAAATAGAAAGGAAAAAAAAAAAAGAAGCCAGGGTAGCATACTCATATCAGACAAACTGCACTTCAAAACAAAGGCCACAAAAAGAGACAGAGAAGGTCACTTCACTATACTTAAGGGTAGAATTTATCAAGAAGACATAAACATTGTAAACATATCTGTATCCAGTATAGGAACACCCAAATATATAAGGAAAATCTTGGAAGACTTCAAGAAAGATATAGACAGCAACACACTTATACTAGGGGATTTTATACCCCAGTTTACACAATAGACAGATCTTCCACACAAGGAATCAACAAGGATATAGCGACAGTGAATGACACCCTAGATCCAAAGGACTTAATTTATATATATATATATATATATAACCTTTCACCACAAAGTAGCAAAATATACATTCTTTTCAAATGCACATGGAAAAATCTCAAAGACACACATAAGACACAAAATAAGCCTCGACAAAGTCAAGGAAATCAAAATCATATCATGCATTTACTCAGATCACAATGGCTTGAAACTATACACCAACCTAAAAGAAAGAACTCAAAGAATTAAATTCATGGACACTGAATAACATGTTATTAAACAATAAGTGGGTTAACAATGACATCAAGGGATCAATCAAAAAGTTTCTAGAAACAAATGAAAATGAACACACAGCAATCCAAAACATATAGGACACAGCAAAGATACTCCTGTAAGGGAAGTTCATAGCAATACAAGACTACCTAAAAAAGATAGAAACATTTCAAATAAACGATCTACCCCTACAACTACAAGAACTGGAGGAACAACAACATACAAAGCCAAGAGCAAGTAGAAAGAAGGAAATAATAAAGATCAGAGGAGAGTTAATGATGTAGACAATAAAAGAACCATTCAAATGATATATAAACCCAGTAGATGGTTGTTTGAACCAGGAGCTGGTTCAATAAACAAAATTTACAAGCCTTTAAGCAGACTCATCAGGAGAAGAAGAAACAGGACCAAAATAGATAAAATCAGAAGTGAAAGAGGACAACTTACCATGGATACCACAGAAATAAAAAGGAGTGCAAGAAGTTACTATGAACAACTGTATGCCAAGAAATATGAAAACCTGGGCAAAACGGACAAATTTTTAGAAACACATAATCTTCCAAACCTGAACAAGGGAGAAGCAGAAAGCCTCAACAGACTGATTACATCCAGTGAAATTGAAGCACTAATTAAAAAACTCTCAGCACACAAAAGCCCTGGACTGGATAGTTTCACAGGAGAATTTTAGAAAACATTTAAGGAAGAGCTAACCCCTATCCTTTTCAAACTATTCTGAAAAATGAAATGAGAAGGAAGACTTCCAAACTCTTTTTATGAAACCAGCATCATCCTAACCCCCCAAACAGACAAAAACACAACAAAGACTGAAAACTATAGGCCAATATTGCTAATGAACATAGATGCTAAAATTCCCCACAATATATTAGTATACCAGATTCAGCAATGCATGTTACAGATCATACAACATGATCAACTGGGATTCATCCCAGGGATATAAGGATGCTGCAATATTCCCAAATCAATAAACCTAATACATCACATAAATAAAAGGAATGACAAAAATCACATGATCATATCAATAGATGCTGAGAAAGCTACTGATAAAGTACAGCACCCATTAATTATAGAAACAGCAAAGTGGGAGTAGGGGGAGCATATGTCAACATATGAAGGTCATATATGAAAAATCTATAGCCAACATCATACTCAATAAGCAAAAACTAAAACCTTCTCCACTAAGATCAGGAGCAAGACAAAGATGCCCACTTTCACCACTCCTATTCAACATAGTATTGGAAGTTCTAACCACAGCAATTAGACAAGAAATAGAAATAAACGGCATCCAAATTGGAAAGGAGGACGCAAAACTGTCACTATTTGCAGATGGCATGATAGTGTACATGGAACATCCTATGGATTACACTGAAAAACTACTTGACCTGATAAGTGAATTTGGCAAAACAGCAGGATACAAAGTCAGCATTCATAAATATAAGGCATTTTTACTCCAATAATGAAATATCAGAAAGAGAAGTCAGGGAAAAAATCTCATTTACTATACAAAAGGAAAAATAAAGCACCTCGGAATAAACCTGACTAAGGAGGTAAAAGACCAATACTCAGAAAACTGCACAACACTGGAGAAAGAAATTAAGGAAGACACAAATAAATGGAAGTATATACCATGCTCATGGATTGAAAGAATTAACATCATTAAAATGTCCATTCTACCCAAAACAATTTATAGATTCAATGCAATCCAATATCAATGACAAACTTCACAGATATAGAACAGACATTTCAAAAACTTATATGGAACAATAAATGACCCTAAATATCAGCAGCGATTTTGAAAAACAAGGGCAAAGTAGGAGGGATGACAATACATGATATTGAACTATACTACAAGACCATTGCAATCAAAACACTCTAGTAATGGCACAATAACAGACACCCAGATCAATGGAACAGAATAGAAAGCCCAGACATAAACCCAAGTCTCCATGGTAAATTAAGATTTGACAAAGGAGTCAGCAGCATAAAATCGAGTAAAGTAGCCTGATGCAGACCCAGGCTCGTAGGATCTTCAACTTTGTGGGTGAGACAAGACAAATTCATATGGACTCCAAATTCATATGGAGTCCTGTGGAGGAAAAGGGACAGCACGGCCACTCTCTCAAGGGGAGAGCACCTTAGAGCAGCTCAGCCATTCTCTCAAGAGGAGAGTGCCCCCACCATTACCTTGACAAGCTTTTATTGCTCTTCTGGGCGCATTACATGATGGTCCTCATTTACTATGCACAGGTTCGCTTTAGGTGGTTACCTTTTACAGAAAACAAAGGAGAGGATGCTGCTCATCACATCACAGAAGGATATTTGCAAACG
Source organism: Tonatia bakeri (assembly GCA_004024845.1). Taxonomy (NCBI): domain Eukaryota; kingdom Metazoa; phylum Chordata; class Mammalia; order Chiroptera; family Phyllostomidae; genus Tonatia; species Tonatia bakeri. Next base: position 95,141 of record PVIA01003237.1, on the reverse strand, counting down.
CAAAGGGAAAAGTGATCGAACTGGTTCCACTGGTCCTTGGAAGGTTTAGCTTGGATTTTAGGAAGTTACTATAAAGACATGCAGTAAATGTTTGCTGCTTCAATTCAGGGTGAGGGAGTTTTAGCAAAAAGCAAGTCTCAAAGTGGCCTAGGTACAATGCAGGTCTCATTCCCCACTGGAGAACCTATCTGTGGGTGTGGGTCCTGTGCATCAGATCTCGCTTTCCACTGGCCTTTCTGGGTGTCAGCTGGGCCCACACCATGCAGAACAGTCTCCTATAGTAGCCTCTTCAATAAATTGTGTTGTGAGATCTGGATGGGTTCATGCAAAAAAATCGAAACTGGACCACCGACCTACACCATACACCAAAATAAATTCAAGATGGATAAGGACTTAAATATAAATTGTGACACCATAAAATTCCTAGAGAAGAAAACAGACAGGAAAATTGAAGATATCCCACTCCGCAATATTTTCACTGATATGTCCCCTAGGGCAAGGGGCAAAAATGAAAGAATAAACAAATGGGACTACATCAGATTAAAAAGCCGCTTCACAGCTAAAGAAAGCATCATCAAAATAAAAATGGAAGTAACCATATGGAAAAACATATTCAGCAATGATACGTTGTACAAAGGTTTGATCTCCAAAATATATAAAGAACTCAGATGACTGCATACCAAGAAGACAAACAATCCAGTTAAAAAATGGACAGAGGAATTGAACAAACATTTCTCCAAGGAAGAAACACAGAGGGCGCAAAGACACATGAAAACATGCTCAGTATCACTAACCATGAGAGACATGCAAATTAAAACCACAATGAAACACCACTTCACACTGGTCAGAATGGCTGCTATTAACCAATCAACAAACAAGTGCTGCTGAGGATGTGGAGAAAAGGGAACTCTGGTACACTGTTGGTGGGAATGCAGACTGGTGCAGCCACTGTGGAAAACAGTATGTAATTTCCTCAGAAAACTGAAAATGGAATTGCCTTTTGATCCAGTGATCTTACCATTAGGATTATACCCTAAGAATCCCAAAATACTAATTCAAAAGAACCTGTGCATCCCAATGTTCATAGCAGCATTATTTACAGTAGCCAAGTGCTGGAAACAGCCTAAATGTTCATCAGTAAATGAGTGGGTCAAAAAACTGTGGTACTTTTACACAATGGAATACTACACAGCAGAAAGAAAGAAGCTCTTACCCTTTGCAACAACATGGATGGAACTGGAGAGCATTATGATTAGTGAAATAAGCCAGGCAGTGAAAGCCAAATACCATATGATCTCACCTGTAAGTGCAGCCTAATCAACAAAACAAAACAAAACAAAACAAAACAAAACAAAACAGCAAAAAAGAACCAGAGACATGGAAATAAAGAACAAACTGACAGGGATCAGAAGGAAGTGGTGGGGGATAATAGAGGAAAAAGAGGGAACATGTATAAAGGACCCATGGACAAGGACAATGGCGAAGGGACTGTCTTTGGGAGTGGGATTTGTACTGGGTAGGGCATAGTAATGGGGAAAAATAGGGACAACTGTGATCAAACAACAATAAAAAAACTTAAAATTTAAAAAAATTGACTACATTATATTGTCCTTGAAAATCATGTCATGCTTAATAAATTCAGGATGAAAAGAAAGTAAATTTACATCGTTGGCTTCAGTAAATAGAAAGTTATTACAAGGATGTGAGTTCTTTCAATATTATGACTGCTTAATGACTTATAGATAAAAGATGTGTGATAAAAGATGCTTTTCTCTCACCATGAGAGAGAAAAGATTGTATGAAAGAAAAATAAGAGTCTTTTTTGAGGTTTAAATTAGATGACCTACCAGTTGACAGGCCATCTGCAGTTATTTATGTTAGCCTTTATCTCTTTATTTGTTGGAGCAACTGAATTATGACACAGCTCAAAGCTGCATGCTTCATTTCTATAAATTACATCTGTTAAAATGTATAAATACAAGGATGAGGCACTAGCTAGAGAATTCCAGCTCTAATCCATTATGTCATTTTTATGAGGAAACAAACTGGTGACCTTCGTGTGGTTTTAAGGACAACAAATCAGTGAACTACAGAGTAAATGAAAGATGAAATCATAAGATGAATAATCAAATATGTTTAATAGCATGATTTAAAAAGTTAAAAAGGTACATTTTATGGAACAAAGACTGTTCTGTGATTCTTTTCTACTGTTTACTTGAATGTGTGCCTTGATATATTGGATTGATTGAATACCAAATTTAAGCAGTCATATATCTTGTAAGTGAATTTTTTCATTTTAAATATCTTTTATTTTATTTTTTATTATTACATTTTTATTGTTTTTCAAGTACAGTTTTCTGCTTTTTCTCCCTACCCCTCCCCACTACCCCAGCCCTCCTCGCCTCCCTCCCCCATTCCCACCCCCCCTTGTTGTTGTCCATATGTCCTTTATAATTGTTCATGTAAACCCTTCACCCTTTTCCCCCTTTATCCCCTCCCCTCTCCCTTCTGATCACTGTCAGCCTGTTCTCAATTTCAATGTCTTTGGCTATACTTTGCTTGCTCCTTCATTAGTTATCTTTCATTAGCTGTGCACTAGATGAAACTATAACATACAGGAAAATGCATAGCCCAGGAAATGTTTGATGTATATTTTGTTGACTGGTTTCAATTTTCTATTTATTCAACATTTTGTCAGAACTTTTAAACTGTAGTATTATGGAAAATGTTATTAATATTTACCATTTAATCTAGAAACTATAGAGCAAAATCTCTGAAGTATGAGGTGGTTCAGGGAAGAAATTATTAGTACCTCTATTAAAAAGAAGAGAGGAAGGAAAAAGAACTAGTATTGAGAGCCCGGCATATCCTAGTCAGTGTATTTGACCAAGTACATGAATTATCTTATGTAATCTTCAAAACAACCATAATAAATAAGAAATGGATACATAGAGAAGTTAAATCATGTGCCCAAACTCATAGCTAAATATGGGTAGAGCTAGGAAACAAGCCCAATTCTGTCTGACTACAAAGGCTGTGCATGCTTTTTCCATTGCACCTTGATTAACAGCTTTATGTTTTAAAGTTATGTCAAACACTCATGCACAAAATATACTCCCAGTATAACATTTACTTAGTCACTGACAATGTTCTCAAAGAACTAAATAAATGGAAGACAAATAGAAACATCAATCAAGAATATATGTATTTTCAAATATCTTATTTTGAAAGGTTAGAGAATTATTACTTATAGAAATAAAAATGACAAAGTATACAAAATGTTATCTAGTAATAATAATTGGCAATGAAATAGGACAATAAAAGAAATAAATCATAATATTTAAAATACCAGACACAATTATTTAATCATAGGTCTTTGTATTTAAGAGCATTTGGAGTATGTAAATGTGAAAAAATTGAAACTTTCAAAAATGATGTTAAATATTAGATGAGGAATATTGTGATATTTCAACTGCTTAATATTGTTATCTACATACTCTTTACCGTAGAGTAAGAAAGTGCTCTAAAAGTAGTTTGGGAAACAGTTAAAAGGCAAGTTTTAGGGTCTAAGCCACAAGTAGCAAACACAAGGCCCGCACGCCAAATCCGGTCCTCCACCTTGTTTTATCTGATCGGGCACCTTGTTTCTACCTGGCAGCAGTGCCAACCTGTCACTTAACTCTTAATGAGTAGTTACATTTATACAGTCCTAAAATTACATTCGGCCTTTTGAAAGAAAACTTGAGGCTGATGTGTCCCCCGGTGAAAATTAGTTTGACACCCCTGGTCTATGCTTTCTCACCTTAAAAAATGAGTATAATGCCCCGGCTGGTGTAGCTCAGTGGATTGAATGCAGGCCTGTAAACCAATGGGTCGCTAGTTCAATTCCTGGTCAGGGCACATGTCTGGGTAGCAGGTCAGGCAACCAGTGCGGGGTGCATGAGAGGCAAGCACACATTGATATTTCTCTCCCTCTATTTCTCCTTCCCTTCCCCTGTCTCTAAAAATAAATAAATAAAATATTTTAAAAAATGAGTATAATAATCTGTCCCTTGTAAGATTGCTCCAGGCACATAATATATAATGTATATGCACAAACTAACACATAATAAATTCTCAATAAAAAATAAAAAGGAACCAGGCAGATTCACCTCAAGTATCCCAAAATCATATTTTCCAGGGAAGAAAGGCAGTCATGACACAAGAAACATTTTCACTGCATATTCTATGAAATTTTATTCTGCCTTTATATCTTCATAACAATAAATGCTTCTATTATAATCTAATTTTATATATAATACTCATATATATTCATAATTTAACAAGATAAAATATAAATATGGCATCATCATTTAAAGTGTAAAGCATATTAGCCTGGCTGGCTTCGCTCAGTGGATTGAGCGCGGGCTGCGAACCAAAGCATCGCAGGTTCGATTCCCAGTCAGGGCACATGCCTGGGTTGCAGGCCATGACCCCCAGCAACCGCACATTGATGTTTCTCTCTCTCTCTTTCTCCCTCCCTTCTCTCTCTGAAAATAAATAAATAAAATCTTAAAAAAAATAAAAATAAACAAAGTGTAAAGCATATTAATGTCAAAGTTTAAAGCTCTTCCTATAACTTTAAAATGTTTTCTTGTATAGTAACTTCATATTGATAATATATTTTGTACTGAGATTTCCCTGTGATTTTTACAAGGAAGCTTGTCACTTCAAGTTGAGTAAATATTATGACTAAATGGTTCAATAAAAATAAAGCACACCGAACAAAGCTGCCTGCTCCCTAAAAGGATTTTAAAAATTAGTTGGCAAATACTATTCAGATAAAAAGCCTGTAGAGTATTCTGAATGTCACTAGTTTCTAACTCAATTCTAAATTCATTAGCTTTAAAATCTTCTTTTAAATGAGAATTACCAGTTGTGTATATGTTGGTACAATTTAAATAAAAATGGAGCTGAGAGGAGACATAAGCTTGTATAACAAGGTATAGAACCTCCCAAAATCACCATTAATAAATACAACCTGTGAATAGATAAGTTGAAATCAAGTATCAAATACAGCCTTTGTCCATAATGAAGACAGTATAGAGTTACTTCAACTTGGCTTATTGGATGCTTAGAGAATTGAACTTTTTCTCACCACAGAAGTCTTTGGAATGTATAGTTTGTTGTTAAGCTCAATGATTAAAATGGGATCATCTCAAATAGAAAAGCTTACATCATTCTGATTATCAACACAGAATATTTGCTGATGGGATATAGGGGTCAGGTAGAAATTGACCTTTAAATGTTTCTCATTCAATTAAACAAGATTTCATAATGCTTAGTTATGTTGTCATATTTCTCATAGTTATAGTGTTTTTGAAGATTTTATTTATTTATTTTTAGAAAGGGGGAAGAGAAGGAGAAAGAGAGGGTGAGAAACATTAATGTGTGGTCGCCTCTCATGCGCCTTCTACTGGGGACCTGGCCTGCAACATAGGCATGTGCCCTGATTAGGAATTGAAGCAGCGATCCTTTGGCTTGCAGGCCCACACTCAATACACTGAGCCACATCAGCCAGGGAGATATTTGTCATAGTTTTAGTTTTTTATGTGGTGCCCCAGCTTCCACATCATGATAGAATACTGATATATTTTATTTATACATTCACAGCTTCAGATATTGGGATTATTAATTTAATTAACTCCTGACCTTTCATGATTCTTTGATGTATAAATGTTTACAGTATTATTTTGTGAAATTAATGTATTCCCCAATACATTTTTAACAATACAGTCAATCTTTTAAAGTTATTTTATATCTGATTTTTCAATTGACATAATAGATTCAAACCAAAATCTTTCTTTAACAGTTTTATTGATATATAATTCACAAACTATATAATTTACCCATCTGAAAGCATAAAATTCTGTGGCTTTTATTGTACTAACAGAGTTGTACAACCATCAAAACAATTTAGAACATTTTCATTATCATCAAAAGAAACTCTATACACATTAGCAGTTACTTCCTAGTCCCCTAGATTGTCCCCCACACACCCCTCCATCCCCCAGCTTTAGGCAACCAGAAATTCTTTCTGTTTCCATAGATTTACTTATTCTTGGAACTTGCAAATTTTTAACAGATGTACTTTCTGGGAATGTCAGGTTGTTTTATATTAAGAAAAGTTGGCAAATAAAGCAAAAGAAAATTTGCAGTCAGATTCAGGCAATCAAGTCTTGGTTTATCTAGCTAATTCCTTAATTTTCTCATATTTCTGAATATAATAAAATTTTGTATCTGAGCTTCTATCATCCTTAATTTTGTTACTCAATTTTATTTTAGTACTGCAAAATCAATAAAAACTAAGGCATCCTCAAAGTACCCCTGTTCAAAATCAATTGGTTTAGGAAAACCTAAGTTTCAAATTCAGGAAACAGTTTTTAATTAGTTTCTTTCATTTTTCTAATTCTATCTAGTCAACACTTTGCCAAACGTGACTGTCATGTCCAGAAAGGAGGCATATATATTAGAAAACTTTTGTATACAGTATATGCTATTTGCACTTGGATGCCACAAGAAAGTGGTTAATAAGCTTGCCATCTGTTTTTTTCTAAATGTCTAGTGTAGAACACATTTCCTTAAAATCACATCTATTTGTTTATTCTTGTCTTTATGTCCTTTGCTTTAGGGAACATATCAGTGAAGATATTGCTGCGTGCAATGTCTGAGATTTTCCTGCCAAGGTTTGCCTTTAGGACTTTTATAGTATCACAACTTATATTCAAGTATTTTATCCACCTTGAATTTATTTTTGTGTATGGTAATCAAGCAGGCAATCGAGTTTCATTTTTTTGCAAGTAGCTGTCCAGATCTCCCAACACCATCTGTTGAAGAGGTTATTTTTACTCCATTTTATGCTTCTTCTGCCCCTTTTGTCAAATATTAATTGACCATAGAGACTCGGGTTTTTTTCTGGCTCTTTGTTCTGTTCCATTGGTCTATGTGTCTGTTCTCATGGCAGTACAAAGATATTTTGGTTACAGTGGCCTTGTAATACAGTTTGACATCAGGTAGTGTGATCCCTCCTACTTTGTTCTTCTTTCTCAAAATTGCTGCAGCCATTTGGGTTCATTTTTGGTTCCATATAAATTTCTGAAATGTCTGTTCTATATCTGTGAAATATGTCATTGGTACTTTAATAGAGATTGCATTGAATCTATAAATTGCTTTGGGTAGTATGGACATTTTGATGATGTTAATTCTTCCAATCCATGAACATGATACATGCTTCTATTTATTTGTCTTCCTTAATTTCTTCCTTCAGTGTTGTGTAGCTGTGTGAGTACAAGTCTTTTACATCCTTGGTTAGATGTACTCCTAGGTACTTTATTTTTCTTGTTGCTATAACAAATGAGATTTTTCTTACTGATTTCTGTTTCTGATATTTCATTGTTGGTGTAAAAAATGCCTTTGATTTCTGAATGTTGACTTTGTATCCTGTTGTTTTGCCAAATTCACTTATTAGATTGAGTAGGTTTTTGGTGGAGTCTATTGGATTTTCTATGTGCACTATCATGTCACCTACAAACAATGACAGTCTTGCTTCCTCCTTTTCAATTTGGATGCCTTTTATTTCTTTTTCTTGTCTGATTGCCATGGCTAGGACTCCCAATACTATGTTGAATAGGAGTGGTGAAAGTGGGCATCCTTGTCTTGTTCCTGTTCTTAGTGGGATAGCTCTAAGTTTTTGGCCATTGAGTATGATGTTGGCTATACGACTCTCATATATGGCCTTTATAATGTTGAGGAATGCTCCTTCTATTCCCACTTTGGTGGGGGGTAAATGCAGACAACTGTAATTGAACAATAAAATAGCTTTTAAAATAAAAATGAAAAATAGAGAATCTTACTATATTTATTTTTTAAAAAATTACACCTAGTCAGAGGACTTTTATAAAGTGAAACTGCCTCTCATTCTGATTCACTTTCATTTATTTTTTTAGTATTGTATGCTGGTGTAGCATAAAATATTAATAGGATCATTCAATTGGTATATATTTTATCTGCTCATATCAAAAAACTACTTAAAGTACATAAAACCTGAATATAAAAATGGAGACTTTCTACTCAAAATATGATGCCTATTATTTAACATACTTCTCATGAAAATAATCTCATAATATGTAATAAAATATGTAAATATATCCTATTTATATCCTCAAATGCATTTGAATCTTTTTTTTCTGGAGTATATATGCTCTATACATACTAAAAAGTAATGTTTTTTATTGTCTACACTGTCCTAAATATGAGAATGTGATAGACAATGTGCCAGCTAGTATTTGAAAGTTTTCCCAGTGGTTTTGCATTTTGTGATTGCTTCCATAGTTCACTGCATTGCTCTCTTTGACATGACTCAGTAAATTTAAAAGGCAGTATCATGTTACACAAATATTGAGGTATTAAAGAATTGATGGTAACTTGAACAGAAAGTTAAGAAATTCAAATTAATAAATTAACAAGATAAAGCAAGACGATATGTGTTCTGTAAGTAATCTATAAGTAAGACTCAGTGAAAGAGAAAAATGTTTTAAAACAAAAAGTAGAAGAAATAGAGAAGAACACACAGTGCAATTCCATTTATATGAACTTCTGGATCTGGCAAAAATAATCTAAAGTGATAGAAGAATGTGGTTTGCCCAGAGTTGGGAGGGAAGCAGGAGAATGGAAATATTTCATATCTTCATTGGTGTGGTGATTATACAGATGTGTAACTTTATCAAAGCTGATCAAACTCTATATTCAAAACATGTACATTTTATTATGTAAACTATACTTCGTTAAGATACATTTTTATCTTTTTTCAGGCCTACATTGCCTGTTTCTTATATTTTTATTACTATTTATTCCCCTTATACCCGCTTTCACCTCCACCCACCTTGGTGAAGACACATTTTTTAAAAGTCAAAGTAGATAGTAACGAGTACCATTGGGTTTGAATGTGGGCATATTTTAACACTGAATAAAAAAGTTACTCTTTTATTAATATCCTTATCATGCCACAAAAGTACATTAAGCTCTTTTGTAATGCTAGCATTTATTCCTTCTGCTCAGATGTAAGAATTGGCATTTTATTTTATTTTTTTAAATCAATTTATTGTTGTTCAATCACAGTTGTCTGAATTTTCTCCCCACCACTCCCTCCACCACAGCCAAACCCACCTCCCTCCCTCACTTCCATCGTTCCCTTGGTTTTCTCCATGTGTCCTTTAGAGTAGTTCCTGAAAACCTTTCTCTCCACTGTCCCTGCCCCCCTCCCTCTGGCTATTGTTAGATTGTCCTTAATTTCAATGTCTTTGGTTATACTTTGTTTGCATTTTTCTTTTGTTGATTATGTTCCAGTTAAAGGTGACATCATATTGTATTTGTCCCTCACTGCCTGGCTTACTTCACTTAGCATAATGCTCTCCAGTTCCATCCATGCTGTTGCAAGGTGTAGGAGTTCCTTCTTTCTTTCTACTGTGTAGTATTGCATTGTGTAAACGTACCACAGTTTTTGATTCACTCATTTACTGATGGGAACTTAGGCTGTTTCCAGCTCTTGGCTATTGTGAATTCTGCCACTATGAACATTGGGGTGCATAGGTTACTTTGGGTTGGTGTTTTAGGGCTCTTAGGGAGTAATAACCAGCAGGGGAATTACTGGGTAAAAAGGCAGTTCAATTTTTAGTTTTCTGAGGAAATTCCATACTGTTTTCCACGGTGGCTGAAGCAGTCTGCATTCCCACCAACAGCTCACTAGGGTTTCCTTTTCACCCCATCCTCTCTAACACTCGTTTGTTGATTTGCTTATGATGGCCATTCTGAGCACTGTGAGGTGGTATTTCATTGTGGTTTTAATTTGCATCTCTCTAATGGCTAATGATGCTGAGCATCTTTCCATATGTCTCTGGGCCCTCTGTATGTCCTCCTTGGAGAAGTGTGCGTGTTTTTTTGTCTTCCTGGAGTAGTTGTGTGAGTTCTTTATGTATTGTGGAGGCCAAGTCCTTGTCTGAGCTGTCATTGGCAAATATGTTTTCCCATATAGTTGGTTCTGTTCTCATTTTAATGCTGTTTTCTTTAGCCATGCAGAAGCTTTTTAATTTGAAGAGGAACAATTTGTTTATTCTTTCCTTTATGTCCCTTGCTTTAGGGGACATATCCATGAAGGTGTTGCTGCTTGGAATATCTGATATTTTCCTGCCAATGTTTTCCTCTACAAATTTTATGGTGTCATGATTTATATTTAAATCTTTTATCCACCTTGAAATTATTTTTGTGTAAGGTGTAAGTTGGTCATGGAGTTTCATTTTGTTGCATGTCGCTGTCCAAATCTCCCAACACCATTTGTTGAAGAGGCTATTTTCACTTCATTTTATGCTTCTTTAGCCTTTGTCAATTATTAATTAACCATAAAGACTTGGGTTTATTTCTGGGTTCTCTGTTCTATTCCATTGGTCTATGTGCCTGTTTGATGCCAGTACCAGGCTGTTTTGATTATAGTGGTCTTGTCATACAATTTGATATCAGGTATTGTGATCCCTCCTATTTTGTTCTTCTTTCTCAAAATTGCTGCAGCTATTCAGGGTCATTTATGGTTCCATATACATTTCTGAAATGTTTGTTCAATGTCAGTGAAATATGTCATTGGTACTTTAATAGGGATTACATTGAATCTATAAATTGTTTTGGGTAGTATGGACATTTTGGTGATGTTAACTCTTCCAATCTGTGAGCATGATACATGCTTTCATTTGTTTGTGTCTTCCTTAATTTCTTTCTTTAGTGTTTTATAGTTTTCTGAGTAGAGATCTTTCACCTCCTTGGTTAGGTTTCTTCCTAGGTACTTTATTTTTCTTATTGCATTATCAAATGGGATTTCTTTTCTGATTTTTGTTTCTGATATTTCATTGTTGGTGTACATAAATGCCTTTGATTTCTGAGTATTGACTTTGTATCCTGTTGATTTGCCAAATTCATTTATAAGGTCAAGTAGCTTTTTGGTGGAGTCTATAGGATTTTCTATGTACACTATGATATTATCAGCAAACAGTAAGAGATTTACTTCCTCCTTTCCAATTTGGAACCTTTTGATTTCTTTTTCTTGTCTAATTGCTGTGGCTAGGACTTCCAATACTATGTTGAGTAAGAGTGGTGCAAGCAGGCATCCTTGTCTTATTCCTGCTCTTAGTGGGATAGCTCTAAGCTTTTGTCCATTGAGTATGATGTTGACTATAGGTCTGTCATATATGACCTTTACTATGTTGAGGAATGCTCCCTCTATTCCCACTTTGGTGACTGTTTTTTATCATAAATGGGTGCTGTACCTTATCAAATGCTTTTTCTGCATATATTGATATCATCATGTAATTTTTGCCTTTATTTTGTTTATGTGATGCATTATGTTTATTGATTTGTGAATATTGTACCATTCTTGCATCTCTGGGATCAGTCCCACTTGGTCATGGTGTATGATTTTTTTAACGTATTGCTGGATGTGGTTTGCCAATGTTTTGTTGAGGATTTTGGCATCTATTTTCACCAGGGATATTGGCCTGAAGTTTTTTTTTCTTTGTTATGTCATTTATTCTGTTTTGGGGATTAGGATGATGTTGGCTTCATAAAAAGACTTTGGGAATCTTCCATCTTCTTGAATTCTTTGCAGTAGTCTGTGGAGGATGGGGGTTAGCTCTCCCTTAAATGTTTTGTAGAATTCTCCTGTGAAACCATCTGGTCTAGAGCTTTGGTGTATTGGAAGCTTTTTGATTGCCATTTCAATTTCATCAGCTGTTATTGGTTTGTTCAAGCTTTCTTTGTCTTTTTCATTGAGTATTGAAAGATTATAATTTTCTAGAAGTTTGTCCATTTCACCTAGGCTTTAAAATTTCTTGGTATACAATTCTTTGTAGTAATTTCTTACAGTCTTTTGCATTTCTGTGGTATCAGTTTTAATCTCTCTTCTTTCATATTTCATTGTGTTTATTTGGGTCCCCTCTCTTTTTTTCTTGATGAGTCTGCTTAAAAGCTTGTTGATTTTGTTTATCTTTTCAAAGAACCAGCTCCTGGATTCATTGATCCTTAGAATTATGCTTTTAATCTCTGTCTCATTTAATTCTGCTCTGATTATGGTTATTTCCTTCCGTCTACTTGCTCTAGACTGTCTTTGTTGTTGTTCCTCAACTTCTTGTAGGCATGGGGTTAGGTTGTTTATATGAAAGGTTTCTATCTTTTTTAGGTGGGCCTGTATCACTACGAACTTCCCTCTCAAGACTGTCTTCACTGTATCCCATAAGTTTTGGCTTCTTGTGAGTTCATTTTCATTATTTTCCAGAAACATTTTGATTTCTCCCCTAATCTCATTCTTGACCCATTCATTATTTAATAGTATGCTATTCTATCTCCATGATTTTGAGTGATTTGGGGTTTTTCTTTGAGGTTGGTTTCCAGTTTCAGTCCTTTGTGGTTATAGAAAATGCTTGATATGATTTCAATTTTTGTGAATTTGTTGAGGCTTTTTTTGTGTGCTATCATGTGGTCTATCTTTGAAAATATTCCATGTGCATTTGAAAAGAATGTGTATTTTACTTCTTTGATATGAAAGGCTCTCTATATATATCAGTTAAGTCCATTTCCTCTAGGGCATTGTTCAATGCCACAATACCTTTGTGGATATTTTGTGTGGAAGATCTGTCCTTTTTTGACAGTGGGGTGTTGAAATCCCTTACTATAGTTTTGCTGCTGTCAATATCTTTCTTGAAGTCCTCCAAGATTTCCTTTATATGTTTTGAAGGTCCTATGTTGGGTACATAAATATTTACAATGTTTATGTCTTCTTGATTGATTCTTTCCTTGAATATTTTGAATTGACCTTCTGGGTCTCTTTTTATGGCTTTTTTTTTTTTTTGAAGTCCATTTTGTCCAATATGAGTATTGCTACCCCAGCTTTTTTTTTTTCCTGTCCATTTGCTTGGAAAAGTTCTTTCCAGCCCTTCACTTTCATTCTGTGTAGGTCTTTTGTTCTGAGCTGGTCTCTTGTAGAAAGCATATGTATGGGTCATGTTTTTTTTGTCCATTCTGCTAACCTGTGCTTTCTTTTGGGCATTTAATCCATTTACAATTAAGTTTATTATTGATAGGAACTTACTCATTGCTATTTTTTCATACTTGTATTCCTCTCTCTTTCACTGTTTTCTTTTCCTGTTCTTAAAGCAAACCCTTTAGCATCTCTTGTAGAGCTGGTTTGGAGGAGGTATATTCTTTGAGGCTTCTTTTGTCTGGGAAGCTCCTTATTTGGCCTCCATTTTAATTGAAAACCTTGCTGGATAAAGTAGTCTTGTTTGCAGGTCTTTCATTCTCATTATGTTGAGTATTTCTTGCCATTCCCTTCTGGCTTGGAGCATATCCATTGAGAAGTCAGCTGCTAAATTTATTGGGGCTCCCTTGTGTGTTACTTCCTGTTTATCCCTTGCTGCCTTTAAGATTCTCGCTTTATCTTGGTATTTTGCCATTTTAATGATGATGGGTCTTGAAGTGGGCTTCTTTGGGTTCCTCTTCATTGGGACTCTCTGTGTTACCTGGATTTGTGTGAGGTTTTCTCTCATCAAATTAGAGAAGTTTTCCATCATTACTCTTTCAAACAGGTTTTCTATCCCTTGCTCTTCTTCTTCTCCTCTGGTATCCATATTATACAGAAATTATTATGTTTCATGTTGTTTTGCCTTTCCCTTAACCCCTCTTCATTTTTTTCTGAGCCTCTTTTCCTTTTCTTGCTCATTCTGGCTTTTTTTTTTTTCTACCTTGTCCTCCAGCTCACTGATCTGGTTCTCTGCTTCCTCTTAGCCTACTTTTGATTCCTTCCACTGTGTTCTTCAGTTCAGAAATTGTATTCTTCATTTCCTCTCCCCCCTTGATGATAGTTTATATTTTCTTATTCGTGTTGATATAGTCTGCAGTGAGTTCATTGTGGTTTCCCTGTAGTTTATGGTAATTCTCTGTGAGCTCATTGAACTTCCTGGTAACAGTTGCTTTGAACTCAATATCTGATAGTTGACTTGCCTGTGTTTCATTTAGCTTTTTTTTTTTCTGAATTATCTTCCTTTCATTTCATTTGGGATTTATTTCTTTGTCTTCCCATTGTTTGTGAGACTCTTCTTGTTAGCCTCTGCTTTTTAAATTGACCTGTTCTGACTCCTTGGTTTCTGGTGTGAACTTCTCTGGTAGAGGTTCTGTGAGATTCAGTGGGGCAATGTCCTTGATCTCCTGAGCTTGCTGGTCTTGGGCTGTCATTTATGTTGGCTCTCTGTATGTTTTTGGGGTTTGATTGTTGTTGGGTCTTTCCTTGGTGGGTCCTTCCCTCCAGCTGGTTAAATGAGGGTTACTCTGTCCAACACCTCTTGTATTCTGTTGTGCAGTTGTGGCAGCTTGTGTTGAAGTTGGTTCTTGCGTGTGTACAAAGTTTTGAGAATTCTCTCTTGCTCTCGTTCAGTTGTTTGTTCTGAGTAATTTCTCCACCTTTTAGTTGTATTTCCAGATAGGTCCTGGGTTGAATTAGTGTGGATTTCACTCCTTCCTTCACCTTCTGTTGTTATCTGTTGGTGGTTGCTTTGTTGGTGTGTTTCCTCTTCCCGCAGGTATCCTGGTATTCACAGCTTCTACCTACTCTTTTTTTGTGATCATTTGGAGGCAGAAGGCAAAATGGCTTAAGACAGCAGGAGTATATTCTATGGTATTGACAGTATCAACCCATAGAGAAGAGATAGGAGATCCTTTGGATATGTATAGTGTAACCATGATATTTCACCCAACTTGCCACTTTTTAGAAAGGGCAGAAAGAAGATAAGACTCTCATTAAGGGTGCGGGAAACATTGTGAGTTGGATCTAGAAAGTGGTGAGCTTGTGGGGGGTCAGATTATGAGATAGAGTGAGAGTAAAGGATAGAAATTAGGTGTAGTGTGTGAGAGAATAGGGTTAACCACCATAGTAATAAAGTTTAGAAAACAGTGAAGTGGGCTAAGATCTGGGAGGGCTGCTGTGTAGTATTTACAATTGTATGGAACAGCTATTATTTGCAATAATAATGGCACAACAATCATATGACAGAATTTATGTGATCTGGATAATAAGAATGGTAAGTATAGGTCCTAGAGTAGTGTGTTAATGGAACACAAGTGAAGTGAACGATGGTAACTTAAAAATACACTATGAAAGAGAGAACAAGGGAAACCAGTCAAACTACGCAATTTAACCAGCCAAGGGAAGATGACTAGATAGAAAGAAGAGAAATACAAAAATACTAATAAAATGAAAGATGTAAGAATAATGAAAAAACAATAATACAAATATATAATAACTTGGAAGTTCTCTGGAGTACCAAAGTGAAATTTGTCTCACTATTTCAGCTGTTGGGATGACCCTTCTTTGGGTCCAACTCTGGTCTTTTCCCAGTTCCAGGTTTTATTGTCTCACTTGTGGGGGAAAAAAGAAGGAAGGAAAAATAGATAAAAAAGGAAATAAAGGAAGAAGGAGTTAAAAGAAAAAAAAACTTTAAAAAAAAAAGCATCCTGGTGGCTTCAAACTGGCCAAGCCAGTTCTGCTGGTCTTTCTGGCTGCAGCAATCTGAGGTGGAATTGGTTTTGCTTTTCTCCATTCCTGAACCACACTCACATAGCCTCCAGCCCAGATCCTCAGTTTGCTGACAGTCACACAGTGCCTGCCTGTGCCCAGCCTAGGCCTTCACTTCACCAATTGTGCTGTTCTTGACATGCACCTATTAGGGGCAATTCACACACCACCATCTTGCTCTTTGCTGTCCTAGATGCTAGGGGCTCTGCGCACCCCTTCAGGCTCATTTTGCCTCCCCATTGAGTTAAGTCTTACTGGGGATTGCTGACTACCTGAGCCCTGCAGTTCTCCTCTGCAGGTGCATCTTAGCCTTCCTCTTAGAGAGCCAGTCAGCTGCAATTGCAGATACAGGTGCTCACCATCCTGGGGCTGTGGATGTGTGTGCTAGGCAGGGCAGTCCCGCAGGTTTGGGTGTGCATTCTCCCCAGGCTGCAGGTGTGAGTGCAGGTCCTTCTGTGCCACAGGGGGAGTGGTGTGGTGCTGGGCAGGTTTAGGTGTGCAGAGGCCAGGGTGGCTGCTGCAGGAGAATTCCCCAAACAGCTGCCAAGAGTCTCTTTTTTCACTTTTTATTTTTGAAAAATTCCTCCTGCTTAAGCCTGCCACTCCATACAAGGACCTGGCCTCTCACACATCCCCATTCTCCATCAAGACCAGGGCCTACCCAGGTCATGGCCCAACTCTCCCCAGCTGGCATCCACAGTCTCCGTTGGTACACACAGCCACTGTATGTTTGCTACTTCATCCTTATTCCCCTCCCTGCCACTTCAAGCAACCAGGTCTCTCCCGGTTCTGCTCAAATCTTGTTTGGTAGGGGAGGGAGCCATTGACCTGGCTCTCTCCCAAGGACCCAGCAACAGACCTGGCAGGTGCCAGACCTGGGTTTGCAGCCATCTGGTCCCCATGCTGGACCCAGGGACCTTATTGTCCCAAAACACTCTCCTTACCATCTGAGTTTTCAATGTCATCTACAATTTTTGGTCTCTAATCTTCATATATGCTGGGGTACTGTTGGCTATTCATTCTGTTCCTCAGAAGGTCAGCTAAGTGTTTCACCTGTGTGCAGGGTGAAGTAGACTCCTCTCCCACCTGTCTCACCACCATCTTCCTCCCGAGTATTGGCATTTTAATGATGACTTTTTGCTACAGTAAGATAGGCATTTCTGTGATAGACATTTCACTTTAAATCCCTGTTCTTTCCTATTATTTCAACTGAGGAAAAATGTAGAAGTGACTTATCTATTAAATATTCACAGGGTTCTCATGATTTTTAAAGCACAATTTTGAATAGAAACTACTAATTTATAATATCCTATCTTAAGACATGCTAATAACAAAATAAATAATTTTGTAGGAAAACTAGGATAAAATTTGTCTTGAACAATCATAAAATTACCCTTAATGTCACCTTATAAATCAGTTATAAGTAATATCAGAGGTAATAGGATTGTACATGTGAAATTGAAAAAAAATGTTCTATGCACTATTTTTGTAGGAGGGAATTATGCAATGTTTGGATTAATATATAAAGCTAGTTGTGGTCAGGGGTATTTTTCTTTTCTATTTACAGTCACTAATCAGTAAAGGAAAAAATTGTAACAAAATCATGTGGGAACTTTAAGAGTAATAGTTCAATAAGATGGATGTAAACTTGAAATGACAGAACACTGACAATAAAATATATGTCAGATTAATGTATAAATAGCTGAGAAAAAAGACTGGAAAAGGAGAGCTTATGATAGATGCAAAAAATGTAAAACAATGTGATCTTTAAGGAGGGATGAAGCAAGTGAGGCTAAAAAGAGAGATCAAAATTAAGAAAAGATTTCATTTCACCTAGGCAATCCAGACTTTTTTCAAAATTAACTAAAATTTTATAAATGTGCACTCAATTTTAGAAACATTAGAAAATATATTTTCAGTTGATAAGTCTTAAAGAAAAATTTTAAACTATCAGATTGGTTGCTTTTAAGAAAAATCAGAAATCCTTCCTTATATGATATTTCAGTCCTTCCCCAATGGCTGAGGGTGGTGCAATAAATCCTTCATGAATAAATGGCTTATCAATCATAGCTCACATTTGTTCTGACTGCAATAGTTACAATTAACCACTAAGGATTGGTAATTCCATTGGCAGCTGTTCTCTGGCCACAGATGCTTTACTGCCTGGAAGGGTACTTGTACAGTTAGGTAAAATTAAGTCAGAACTACAGTAGGTAGGATGGGTCATTACTGTATATGGAAATGGTTTAATGTTTTACTGAAATTCTATGTATAAGTTGTATTCTACAGACTAATAATTTGACAACGAGCTTCTTCAACAAGCATGGAGTCCAATTGCTCAAAGAATGCTATTAATTTCATACTTCTTCTTCTTGAAACATGCTAGGTAGAACCAGTTTTATGTCCCTTTTCATGAAGAAATTATTTTTTATTTATTATAGGTCCCCTACCAGTTCATTAAAATACAGGTTTAATGTGGTTATATGTTTTCATATACTTATTTCAATACATTTTTACATTATTTGATGCTATAAGAGAGACATAAAAATGCTAGTTCAAATTTATAATGTTAAATGCATTTTCTGACATTTAGATTAAAGTAGTAAAACTTTTGAGACTTCTGGCCAAGATGGAGGCATAGGTGGATGCACTGTACCTTCATGCACAACCAAAATAGGGACAACAACAATTTAGAAACAGAATAACATCCGGAAATGACATAAAATTGACCTGAATGGAAGTTGGACAACCAAGAAGTTGAATTAGACCTGAGCATCGAGACCGGTAGGAGGCGCGGAGACAAGCAGCTAGGGGCTGGTCTCTGTGCAAAGAGCAGAGAGTGGTGGGACCGGATGCGTAAGGCCTCTGGGGCACACAAGACTGCAGCGGGTGGACCCTGAGTGCACAGGTGGCAGCTGGCAGACCCCGGCTCAGGGGTGGCAACCCAACAGACCCAGTGAGATGGTGATTATAAAGCAAGGCAGCCCACACAACCCAGGATCATAGCGCTGGGGAATAGAGCCTCAGGACACTGATTGAGGACACCTATGGGAGTTGAGGTGCACAGAGACACACCCAGCCTCACAGGGGAGGTTCTTGGAGGGTCCCATGACATGCACAAACCCACCCAAACAGGAATTGGCACCAGAGGGGCCCAGTTTGCTTGGGGGAAGCAGAAGAGGGGACTGAGGTCCCACAGAGTATGGAGCAACCGCCATTGTTACCTCTCGACCCCGCCCCCACATACAATGTTACAATCCAGCGACTGGGGTGCCCAGCCCTGGTGAACACCTAAGGCTCCACCCCTTATTGTAACGGGTGCAACCAGACCAGAGAGAGAGAGAGAGAGAGAGAGAGAGAGAGAGAGAGAGAGAGATGGCTCAAACAGAAGAACAAATCAAAGCCTCAGAACCCATCATTTTAAGCGACCGAGAAATAGCCAACCTATCAGATGCACAGTTCAAAACACTGGTGATCAGGATGCTCACAGAATTGGTTGATTTTGGTTGCAAATTAAATGAACAAATGCAGGCTATGATAAGAGAAATGAAGGAAAATGCACAGGGTACCAACAGTGATGGGAAGGAAACGGACTCAAAACAATACAGTGGACCAGCAGGAAGAAAGAAACAACCAAACAGGAACGAATGGAGAAATAAGAATTCAAAAAAATGAGGAGAAGCTTAGAAACCTCCAGAACATCTTTAAACTTTCCAACGTTCAAATTATAGGGGTACCAGAAGGAGAAGAGGAAGAGCCAGAAATTGAAATCTTATTTGAACAAATAATAAAGGAGAAATTCCCCATTCTGGCAAAGGAAATGGACTTTCAGGAAGTCCAGGAAGCTCAGACAGTTCCAAAGAAGCTGGACCCAAGAAGGAACACACCAAGGCACATCATATGTATTTAATAACATTGAAAAATTAATTCAATAATGACTATTGAACTAAAAATTATAAAATAATAGCACCTCTAGAAGTGTACTCAGTCAGATATGCTTTTTAGTAAAGAATATATACACACATTTAAAGCATAAGGAAACTTGAAATTTAATAAGATTTATCATGATTTTAACTTTTATTAATATAATAAAATTTTAAGTGGTCCTCTATAATAATCAAATGAACTAAAAAACATGTCATTAACTAAGTATTTAAAGAAATATTTATTGAATTTAATAATCTAATTAAGCCAAATAATACATTGAATAACTATATGCTGTACATATTTTTCACTCTGAGTAGACTGCACCAAAATCCAACAAGGCTGACAATATAGTTTAGAATACATACATTCTAAGATATTTTAATTTTTCAAAATAAGTGGAAATTATTTTGGAAAAGTAAGTAGTCAAATAGTTACAAAGTAGACTTACATGTCCATTCATACTAGATAACAGTAACATAATTGCATGATTATGTTTTCTGTTTTTATGTTTCAAAAGTATGCTTGTACTCTTAAATTATACATTTAAAAAACATTTGTGTCTCAAATATAAAATATGGGTATAACTTAAGTAATTGTGACACATGACATAGAAGTGGATATCGTGATCAAAGAATTTATGACATAAACACTTTTAATTTTTTCTTTTAAAAATTTATTAGTCTTAACTTTAGTATATATTGCTCTAATTTAAAAAATAATGCATATCTTTTAAAGAAAATACCAAGTATTTTAATAGCTTGGAAATTTTTACATGTTGTGGGAAATGAATATTTGCCTATTGAATCATGCTAGTACCACATTTCACTCTTATTGAAATATTATTTTCCCTGCCAAAATTAAGAATATGAACCAGACAAGTAATACATTGCATATATAAGCTTGCTAATAATTACCTTTTCAATTATTTCCTCTTTGTGTGTTAGGCAGTGTTGTTTATTCAGGTTCCTTAAAACTAAATATCTATTTTTATCTTTAGAGATACTAATAAATTAATAAAATATAATAATAAAATATGAAAATCAAATGATATAATGGTGGTATGTTCATTAAATGTAAACATCAATTAAAATCTATATATAATTAATTGCCATTTCATTGAGTATTCTCATTGACTTCATAGGGTTTAGATTATATGAGAACATGCTGCCAATGTGTTGGAAGTTTCTTACCATCACTGGTAAGACACTGTCATTTAATTAGTTGGGTAGAGCAAGAAACTGTCATTCAGCCTTGAACATATTTCTGTCCCTTATGCCCCTCCAAACTAAATTTATCACTAACTTCTGTTAGATTTAATTCCTAAACATTTTTGCTGCATTTCCACTACTATTATACCAGTTTGACTTTCCATCATCTCTCGTTGTAGTACCGGAACAGCCTTCTAATTAATTGCCCCAATTACATATGTGCATTCCTAAATCCATCCTCCCAATTCTTATTGCTTTGAGAATAAATATAACAATCTTTATCATGGTTTATGAAAGACAACCTGGTCTGACCCCTATCTGCCTCTTCAGTAGCATATTTTAACCTTTCCCTTCACCCCCCACATGAATGCTTCAGCTACACTATTTTCAGTTCCTTGAACACACCATGCTGTCTCTTCTCTTGTGAATACATCTTTGCATTTCCCACTTCCCCGGACACTCACATCACCAGTTAACCCCTATTAAGCCTATGAAGCACAACCTAAAATATATTTCTCCTGAGAACAGGGATGCTTTCATGCTCCTCTTTCCCCCAAGACTAGGTCACTTTCCTTTGTTATATGCCCTCATAGATAACAGTGTGTAACTTTCCTCATAGCACTTGTTACATTTTATAATTATACATTTATGTTTATGATCAGTTGGGGATTGCACTAAAGTCCTACACTAAATGTGAACTCCAGAAGATCAGGGACAGTATTTGCTTTTGCTTAATATTGTATTCTTAGCATCTGGTGCATTGCCTATCATATGATTCAGTAAACATTCATTTCACTGCATAACTAAATAAACAAATAGGCACTATCTATTAAAAAGTCATTAGTGTAACTGTTGGTTAATCTGTGGTTGTTCAATTGCAGATGATCATTTTTCTTACTCCCCTACCAAGTGGTAGCTGTAAATGTTGCAGCCTGCTGAAAAGTCAGAAGTCTGAGTTACTAAGACCTTAAGATAAGGTTGCAGGCATGAGTTACCAACTAACATTGACAGCAGTAAAAGTATTGCCATGTTTTTAAGAAGAACAATAGCTATACAAGAAGTTGACACTTATAAATGCCTACTACCACATTTGAATTGTTGAGAAGTCCAACAGGAATTTTGAAAAGGTCTCTCTTGTCTGGTTTCATGCACCAAAAGCTTCATATTTAGATAACCAAATCCTATTACTGCTATCATTATTAAATAAGCAAATTACGATTTGTGAAAACTGAATTATAACATAGCCTATAAAGTATTTAGGATTATTACTATAGGGGCTTATGTTTCACACTGAAAATGAAAGAGTGCATATATATAGTGGTATGAATATATGATTATATGGAATATATAGTATATATGTGAATATAATTGACACATTATATTACTAAATGAATACATTGCTAAGTGATAAAAATTGTAGTTCATATTTCCTCATGGCTAACTAAGCTTTCTAATTTCTGTTTTTTTTTAAATAATATTTTATTTATTTATTTTTAGAGAGGGAAGGGAGAGGGGGAGAGAGAGAGAGAAACATCAATGTGCGGTTGCTGGGGGACATGGCCTGCAACCTAGGCATGTGCCCTGACTGGGAATCGAACCTGCGATGCTTTGATTCGCAGCCCGCGCTCAATCCACTGAGCTACACCAGCCAGGGCTCTAATTTCTGTTTTAATTTGTTATTATACTTTATTTCTAGTACAGGGAATTGCACTTTGCAATTTTGCAGTGACCCAGATGTGTCCTAAATTATATATATATATCTTCCATAACTCATACATTTTAATATCCTCATCATGCTTCTATCTTTTTATCTCTTAAAATATTGGCAATTTAAGCCCTGGCTGGCGTAGCTCAGTGGATTGAGCGCATGCTGCGAACCAGGCATCGCACGTTCGATTCCCAGTCAGGGCACATGCCTAGGTTGCAGGCCATGTCCCCCAGCAACCGCACATTGATGTTTCTCTCTCTCTCTCCCCCTCTCCCTTCCCTCTCTAAAAATAAATAAATAAAATCTTTAAAAAATATTGGCAATTTAAAGACAACACAATGAGTGCTAGAGCAATGTTTCTCAAACCTGTGTATACTCTGGAAATCCTCTTAAGCTGCAGATACTAATTAGTAGGTTTGGAGAGGGGCCAGAGACTCTGTGTTATTAATAAGCTCTCAGGTTTTGTTGATGCTACTAGTCCTCAGAGGATACTTGAAGTAGCAAAGTAGTAAAGAAGGGGTCTACAAACTTACTGTAAAGGACTAGGTAGTAAATATTTTGATGTTGCAGAGTATATGATCTTTCACAAGTACTCAGCTTTGCTATTGTAGCATGAAGTCAACCATAGACTGCAGATAAAAGAATGGGTATGGCTGGGTTCCAATAGAAATTTATAAACACTGAAATTCAAATTTCATATGATTTTCACATAGTATGATGTATTATTCATCTTTTGATTTTTCCTAACCATATAGAAATGTAAACAGCATTCTCAGCTCCTATGCCTACAAAACATTCTTTAGTTTGCTGACCACTCTGCTTGAGCATAAAATATCAATGGATAACTTGCAAGAGGTGCAAGGTGTGTGATGGCATAAGCTCTGTGGAAAAGATTAAAGTTGAGCTAGGGCTTAAGGAAATGAAGTTTTTCTGAACAGAGAAGTTGTAAAAATAGTGAAAGAGATATAGGCAAGCAACAGCAACTTATTGTTTTTAAACTGAAAGCATAGGATTGTGGCATGAGAACAAGGTTTTCTGGGTTGAGAAGGCTTAAAGGAGATGGAAGTTCCTCTTATGCACATTTAAGTGTTTTCAAGTTTTAATAAGTAGTGGTGTCAGTTAAACATACAGAATAAGTGAGGGGATGCTTGATCATTTTGGAATTTTAAGAGAAGACTGTTCTGCTGGGAGGCAGAAAGAGAATAAAAATGATTGAGAAAATCAAGAAAAATATATTTGAAAGGTCAGGACTCTCTGCAAGTGACTGCAGACTGTTCTCATGTGAAAGCTTTGTGGGAGCATGCATATGAATGATCAGGGCTTGAAAATTCATAGATGAACAGTGATATGAGTAAGTATCACAAAGCTAAGCAGAGTAAGGCAATCAAGACATCTGTCCATTGTTGCAAAGCACAGAGCACACTAACAAAGAAACTAAGAACTAAGGATTGAAGATTAAAAAGATGGGATCTACAAATGTTTCAGCTCCTCACAGGCTCTGCTGATGAGTTACAGAGAAGCCATGCATACTGAGGGGTAAAATGAACATACAGGTTTTTTAGATGTCTCTATCATTTCTCTGGAAGTAGCACTGGAGTGAGATGATTACCTATAATAAAAAAACACAATAGTTGGGAATTATGAAAGATGGAATATCAAGTACAAAATTAATCTCTACTTTTTTTAATGTTCTTCTGTGAATTCTCTTTACATTTCCCAACTCATCCTTTCAAAAAGGACTTGTCTGTTGGAGTATTGCATGTTTCATTGGAATGCTGGAAAGTGAATTAAGATTTACTGACAACTTAGATATAAGGGGCTTCAGGATATTTTGTTTTAATTTTCCAAATAATCTAATAAATGGGGACTTATTATCACCAGTTATTTATCCAGAGCTCCCCCAAAATCAGGAATGTATCTACTAGTAGCTGTGGCTTAATCATAAGCTAGGGGTAAAAAAATGGGGGGCAGAACAAAGGGAGAGTTTAAACATTTCCACAATAGAAGGAAAGCTAAAAGTTTGGTCAGAAAATTTTAGGTAATTTTTAAATGCTGAGTAAGTGTGAGAGGAAAAACAACATGATTTTATTAATGGAAATTATGAAGAATCACAAATGTAGACATAGGAAATCATATATTTTAATATGCAAAGGACCTATGATCAGGTTTCTTATCAAATGAGGAGAGATGTTATATATAGTTATAATACAAACTACAATTTATTGAACATCTACTGAATGCCAGGCAATGTGCTGAAAATTATTCAAATTATTCCATTTAACTTTTACAGTATTCAAATTAAAGTGGTTATTATTACCCATACTTAACATATGAGACCTAGAGGGCTTAAGTGACTTATCCTATTCCAAATACTATGGACTTGCCAAAGAAAAACAGCTAGTGTGTAAATCTAGTAATATTAAGTACCTAGTATATATCAGATGCTGAAGAGAAGCTAGCTATCATAGTTTTCTTGCTGTTATTGTCATTAGTATCATTGTTATTTACTTAACTCCTCAAAGCATTATTTACAGCAGCCATAATAACATGGAAGTCAGTACAAAATAAATTTGTCAGATGGATTACATGAAAAACCCACCTAAAATTTCTGGCTATAGAAGACACTTAGGGACTTCCAGCCAAAGGGAGGCATAGGTGGATACATTGTGCCTCCTTGCACAACATAAAGAAGGACAACAACAAACTTAAAAACAAAAAACCAACCAGAACTGCCAGAAAATCAAACTGTATGGAAGTATGACAACCAAGAAGTGAAAGAAGAAACATTCATCCAGACTGGTAGGAGGGATACCAGTACCAGCAGCCAGGTGAAGAGGACTGTCAGCAAGGTGGTGGCTGGCAGAGCAGGCAGTCCTACTTTCACATGTGTATAAACCAGGAGGAACAACTGGGGAGCAAGATGGACCACATAACCCAAGATTCTAGTGTAGGGAAATAGAACTTCAAAGCCTTTACTGAAAAAAAAAAAAAAAAAAACCCTGTGGGGCTTGAGGCAGTGGGAGAAACTCCCAACCTCACAGGAGAGTTTGCTGGAGAGACCCACAGGGTCCTGAAATGTACACAAAACCAGCCACCTGGAAATCAGCAGCAGAAGGGCCCAATTTGCTTTTGGGTAGCAGCAGAAAGGGCTGGAAGTGGGCAGAGAGCAGAGTGGGCCTCATTGTTTTTTTTCGGACCCCTCCCCACCTACAGTACCACAGAATACCTAAGGCTTCGCCTCTTACTATATAACAGGCATGCCAAGACAAAACAAAACAAAACAAAACAAAACAAAAGGCCCAAATGAAAAACAGATCAAAGCTCCAGAAAAAATACAACTAAGCAGTGAAGAGATAGCCAACCTATCAGATGCACAGTTCAAAACACTGGTAATGAAGATGCTCACGGACATGGTTGAGTATAGCCACAAAATAAAGGAAAAAGTGAACGGTATGCAAAGTGCAATAAAGGGAACCAACAGTGAAGGGAAGGGAACTGGGTCTCAAATCAATGATTTGGAACAAGAGGAAGAAATAAACATTCAATGAGAACAGAACAAAGAAACAAGAATTTGAAAAAATGAGGAGAGGCTTAGGAACCTCCAGGACAACATTAAATATTCCAACATCCAAATCATAGGGGTGCCAGAAGAAGAGGAAGAGCAAAAAATTGAAAACTTATTTAAAAACATAATGAAGGAGAACTTCCCCAATCTGGCAAAAGAAATAGACTTCCAGGAAGTCCAGGATGCTCAGAGTCCCAAAGAAGTTGGACCCAAGGAAGCACACGCCAAGGCACATCATAATTACATTGGCCAAGATGAAAGATAAGGAAAGATTCTTAAAAGCAACAAGAGAAAAGGAGAGAGTTACCTAAAAAGGAGTGCCCATATGACTTATCAGCTGATTTCTCAAAAGAAACCTTACAGGGAAGAAGGGGCTGGAAAAAAGTATCCAATGTCATGGAAGGCAAGGATCTATATCCAAGATTACTCTATCCAGCAAACCTATCATTTACAATGGAAGGGCAGATAAAGTGCTTCCCAGATAAGGTCAAGTTAAAGGAGTTCATAACCATCAAACTCTTATTATATCAAGTGTTAAAGGGACTTGTATAAGAAAAAGATCAAACTATGAACAGTAAAATGACAAGCTCACAACTACCAACAACCAAACCTAAAAACAACAACAACAACAACTAAGAGAACAACTAGAACAGCAACAGAATCACATAAATGGAGATTACATGAAACATTATTGGGGGAAGAGGTGGGATGAGTATGGGGGAAAGGTACTGGGAATGAGTACCATAAATAGTGGGTAGAAAATAGACAAGAGGAGGTTAAGAATAGTATGGGAAATGTAGAAGTCAAAGAACTTTTATGTACTACCCATGGACGAGAACTAACGGAGGGAATGTGGGTGAGAGGGGGTATACAGGACAGAAAGGAATAAAGGGGGGAAAGGGACAACTATAATAGCATATTCAATAAAATATATTTTAAAAAATAAGCCACTTGGTAAATGTCAAAACTCTATACATTTTCTTTTGAATGATACTTTTTGTCTTTTTAAATGAGGGTAAATAAAATGATGGATATTGATACTTCCTATTACTCAATGGCATGCCTCTAGGTAATGAGCTTGATGGTTTAGTTTTAGAAAACAGTGTTTAAGCCCTGACTAGTGTGGCTCAATTGGTTGGGCATCATCTCACAAAGTGAAAGGTTGCTGGTTCGATTCCTTGTCAGGTCACACTCCTGGGTTTCAGGTTTGGTTCCTGGTCAAGTGTGTGCAAGAGTCAACCTATCGATGTGTCTCTCTCACATCGATTTTCCCCTCCCTTTCTTTCTCCCTCCCTTCCTTCTCTCTAAAAATAAGTAAGTAACTAAGTAAATAAATAAATAAATCTTTTGTTATAAAAGAAACATTATTTTCTACAATGTTTGACTACAAAAAAAAGTCTTCCTTAAGTGCCTGGAATCAGGAGGGTAAGAAAGATGATGACTGAGATATTTTGCACATACTTTAAAGTTTCTGAGTTTTTTCTTCCCCTTTCATTATTTACTATAGTTTGTATCTCTAAGGACTTGGATACTTTTAAAGTATTTTTATATTTAACAAAATACTACTCATAATTGTATTAAAATAGTATAACTCATTTGAAATATTTGTGCTCCTGTTCAAAAATTATCTTTTAGTAGTTGAAGCAATGTTTATTGATAGTATGAAAATGCTCCATAAATGTGTTCAATAAATGTTGCATGAAAGAGCGAATAAATTACTTATTTTTATTACTACTTATTATTCTTATATCTTTATATTTCTGCAAATAAAACTTTCCTTAAGTGAGATAGATACATATCTGCAAATTCATTTTAAAAAACATATTCCTGTGAATATAAAAGCAGAAATGAATTAGTCTTTATTACATTTTATTTTTAATTTATATTTAATATTGATTTTGGTAACATTTAACTCTAGCATACTTTCTTTACATTGTTTGCTCCATGATGTGTTTTCCATTCAATATTCACTTTGATGAATTTTGGCATTCCTCTTGCCTTTAAAGGGCAAGCCAAAGTTTCAGTTTACAAATAGATGTTTATGTTATTGGCTAACAGTGACCTCTGATTCTGAAAGGCAAAAAAAAAATGAGCAAGTGTCTCTAGTATCCCAAAGAAACCTAATATTTCAGTGTCCTCCCCAAACTTTTCAAATAAAAGCAGAGCTAAAAAGTACATTATTTTTCTGCTAAGGACAAGATAGTCAACTTCATCAGTTCTACAGTTTGTTCCAGCTCTAGAAAAGACTTTTGTGTAAATATAAAAATACTTTTATAACTCACAGATTTGAAGAAGACTTGAACTTTTTTGTGGAATTGAAGTTTTCGGGTGTATAGGGGATTTGTTTATAAAGTAAATTCTATTTCCTGTCAGAACTTCAATTTATATGATCAGAAAACTGTTCATTGGTTTTGTACTATTTAAGGTATTGGTAATCTTGATAAGAGTTTCAGTGTAGTATTATAAACAAGCCAGTTTGGAGAGGATTGAGATGTAAGGAAATGGAGACAGAAGATCTAGACAACATGGTAGAAAGGGGAAATGGGAATTGACATTAGTGGTCTTATTTGTGGGCCAGGACTTGTTTGTTGATTGGTTATGAATAGTAAAAGTGAAGAAAGAGTCAAGGATGATTTCCAGGTCTCTGGCCTTAACAATTAGTGGTATAAGGCTGTGGTACATAGGAGAAGGAGGTGGAGTTATGGGGTGTGTGTGTGAAAGAATTATATATGTTTAGTTTGGACATGTTGAATTTAAGTTGCCTCTAAGTTGCCCAGTGTTTGATATCTAGTAGGGAGGTAAATAGGAAGTTTTTCTGTTTTCCACCTCCGTTGTAGCTATCTCCCACGTAGACAGCACTTTCCTCATCTCTGATTTACCTGTCAATAAAAACACATCATTTTCTTTCTTCCAGAGATTTACTTTCTTTCTGATACTATTCTTTTTAAAATTGAGATATAATTAACATATAATATCAGAAAGTATATTTTTAAAGCGTGATTGTATGTAAAAAATAGTTTACTTGATAGATTATCACTGAAAAAAATAGCTCATGGTAAGGAAGCTATAAGACTAATGGGGGAAAGCAAATGAAGAAAAGGTAAGATTAGCTTGTGTGTAATGAAATAAAAGATGTGGTCTCTAAGCTCAACATTAAAGATGAAGTTGAGTTTAGAACTGGGCAGAGAGAAAGGCAAGGTAAGAACAACATGGAGAAGATAGTAAGTGGAATATGCTGATTAAGGGATTTTGGTAATATTTACTGTAGTTCTTCCAAAAAGAAACAACTGTAAGTACTTAGAAATATGGGACTGGAACTTTCACCTTTGTCTTACAGTTCTGATACTTTGCTATCTTGCCCTCCAAATATTTAACCTGTAACAAACATTTCCTCCCACTAGATGGCCACAGAATTATATCATGCTAGGGTAGTTATCCTGTGTTCAGGACTCTGCTGTGGTGAAAGATTTTTCAAGTCACAACTTCTAAAGTATGAAGTCTATTTAATATCTTATCTCCTATATAAAAAATGTTTTAAGGTAAGTTGAATTCAGTTAATCATTTCTCAATATTCATAAACTTAGGGAATTGATTTATATGTTAAGATTCCCAAAGGAAGCACCAAAACAAATGAAATAGAGGGAATCAACATCACTTGTATCTAGTTTCGACATATTCCCACATTATAATCCATAAGTTGTTCTCAGACAACTTTCTTTAGTGTTATTGCTAGCCAACATTGAATTCTGCCATTTAATTTTTTTTTACTCTTTTCCCACAATTGACTAGCCGAGATTTTCTATGGAAGAGTTATAGCTGTGACAAAGGATATTAACTGAATTAGATGAATAGAAAAGGATAGCAAAGCTCTCTAAAGACTTCTGAGGAAGGTCAGTGGGAATTTGGATCGTCGTAGTTGGCAGAGTACAGATCCAGCAGCTCTTCCTTCATTATATTTTATGATATCATGCTCCAGAGAACATAAAGTTCTTTGCTTATTTTGTGAGAAAATTACATAAATCCAAGATCATTAGTTTTAACTCTTCAAATTAATAAGTAGTGCGTTATGTTTACATTAGAAATAAAAATAATGTACCCTAGTTTTTAAAAAAGCAGTACATTTAACATACCAAAATACCCCTGTCACAGACAAGAATGTTCTTTGTTGCTCTAAATCATTCAGTTTTCACACAATTTGCTGTAAACATCTGACTAATAGAAGAGTCCAGAGCTAGTAGTTGATGGTGAAACACTGAATTTCATCTTTTTACCTTGAATTTTGTGATTGTGGGGGGCAGGTAGGGGGGTATGGGGGATAAATGGTAATGGAAAAAATACAATAAAAATAAATTAAATTAAAAATAAATTAATTAAAAAATTGTGTAATATACCTTGAATATTACATTAGCTTACCAAAATAATTATGAAGAACTATTAAGAGATCTGCACTATGCTTGGAAGTACTGGGATTGCAGATAACTTTTGACCAAGATCTCTGATCTCTCAGGTTTATCATAATCTTATTAGTGAGATAAGATTAATTAACATAAAAATAAAATAAAAAATAAAGTTAAAATGCTACAAAGAGTCAAATCGTGTGCTCCAAGTAATAAGAATTATGCAGGTATAAAGAGGAGTTGATCAAGGGAAGATCAATGAAGACTGAATTTAAGAGGGAGAGTCTTCAGGAAGTGAGTTTATAAATTAGGATAAATTGTATATATGTATGTCATTATCCGATGCAGATCATGGCCAGCAGGATCCATGTGTGTTGTGGCTGCTATGAACAAATACACACAGACTACAGAAATCCTGTGGAGAAAAGGAACTGCACAGCTGCTCTCTAAGTGAGAGAGAGGGCCCTGACCCCCATCTGGACAGGCTTTTATTGCTTTTCTGGGTACATTACATTGGGGATGGTGCTCATTTACTATGCACAGGTTTGCTGCAGGTGATTACCTTTTACAGATAACAAAGGAAAGAATGTTGCTAATTACTTCAAAGAGAAGGATGTTGCAGATGAAGGGCAAAAGTGGTTGAATCAGTTACACTCCATACTTGGGAGGTTTAGCACAGACTTCAGGAAGTTACAGTAAGCATTTGCTGCCTCAATTCAGGGTGAGGGAGTTTTAGCAAAAGCAAGCCTCATAGCAGCCTAGGTACAATGCAGGCTTGATTCCGCACGGGAAAACCTCTCCATAGGCATGGTCCTGTGTGCCGGATCATTCCCCAGTGGTTTTCCATATGGAGGCTGAACTATATTCCCATGCCATGAGGAACAGCTCCCTATAATTATCTCTTTTATTTTGAAGTAGTCTTTTAGTCTTCTTACACCCTGTCTAGGCACTCACATAAGGACATTAAACATGGTAGGCACTCCAAAAATATTTGATCAATTAATTTTTGAGGATATAATAATAACAAGCACAAGAAAAACAGCTTGTTTTCCTGTCATATGTAAAAAGTTTGTATCGGCCATGGGTATAGTACCTTACCATTAGATCATAGTGCCAACCTGAAAGTAAACCTTGTAGAACTGTCCCGTAGGCTGCAGTGCCCAGAAACTTACCCTCACAACACTGAAGAATGAAAGTGAAAATTTAAATGCCCATTGGATTCTGAAAACAATTGTAGTTCACTGGTCTGAATCAATTAACCATGACTTATAATATCATTTTATAATGCCAGTTGGTAACTTTTCAGCAGAATTATTTCTCTAATACTTGGTGTATTAAAAAACTGATATGAATATTTAATGTGAATTTGCTCTCCTTTTAGGGGCAGCATTAAAGTATTATCTATCTTACACCTAAGAAAAACAGGGCTTTTTTAATCTTTATATCTTTATATTAAGGAACTTTTATTTGTTTAGACAGGCTTCTTTCAAAGTTCAGTGTTCCACAAAAGGCAATGAATGATATTGTTGCAATTAATGTTGGACAAATACATAATTTTACCAAGACGTGGCTACATAATTAGAATAGTATCACATCACCAGAGGTACAGATAGAATGACAAAAATTAATAAAGGGAAAACCTTGACTAATTTTTTTGTAGGTGAATTATCTTTACTACAACATTTTGATGAGCGTGCATACTGAAAGTAAGATTACAATTTAAAATTAAGGCTGTTGCAATCATACTTATATATGAAACAATTACTCTTGAGAAACAGCAACTGCTTTTCCAAACTGTGGAGTAATGAATATGTTTTTCTGAGTGATGAATTAAGTGAAACAACTTTTTAAATGAATGGGTTTTTAAAGGAAATATAAATGATTAAAACCCATAATTATTAAACAATTTGTCATATGTTTTTTCATTTTCTCATATTTATATCTGCCAAGTAGTCTGCACATAATAGAGAGTATCTATACTCTAATTGATTAAACAACAGTTTGTAAATAAACCTCCTTCATGCGAAAAACAGAAATAAAGTTTAATTCATATTTTTCTCTTCTTTGTGCCATTATCCTAGTATTTTAGGCAGGACAATATGTTATTTTATGAGTCACTGATAAGCCTGTATATGCACTTTAATTTTTGGAGTTTACTTTTTTTTTGGTACTCTTAAATTGAATGCTGCTTACTTTTACATTATTTCCTTTCTCTTCATTTTTTAAAACCTTCAGCCAAGAATGGACTAGAATATCACCTGTGGTTCTCATTTTTGCTGAGAAAGTTCTGGTATTTGATTTCATTCTTTTTGAAGTGTCTAGAAAAAGTTATAAACCTCAGCATTGGTAAGGAAACTTCTCCATCTAGGGAGGGCAAGCAAGAAAAAGTAGAAGATTTCATACCTATCACATTGATAGAATGTAAACATTTTGAAGGAACTAAGCACTGCAGGGAATGTGAATCAACTGGATCTCTTATATATTATTGGCAGGAGTTTACATTTGTACAACTACTTAGAAAAATAAGCTGGCATTATCTCCATAAAATTGAATATTCACAATGCATACACTGTACTGTTTTGATTATTATTTGATTGAATATATCAAAGGAGCCATGTTTATCAAGATAATAATGATGATTCACATACCAGGTTTGTAATTAATGTAGTTTTTTGCACTTAAGGCCAGACTATTCTTAGAATTCCAGGATGTCTGAGCACATGGGTGGGCATCACTTGCTAAGGCAGCATACCAGGCCAAGGGAAAACTAGGAGTACAGAGAAATGTTGTTTGTTTTAGAGTAGTTCTTGGTTAATAGAATTTTATCAATGACTTTATGAAGCAAAATAATGAATAAAAAAAGTAATGATGATTATTTGCCAGTGGCTACTTAAGGTACCGGATTTTTAATCAAAACCAAATAAAAACAATTAATTAAAATATTGATAGACCTTGCCAAATTGCCTTAATGGCTAGTGTACCAAATTATTTCACCATCACAGTATTTAAGAAATTATGGTTCATTCAGAATACATATTCATTGCTAACTGTAATTTTTCTCAGATGTCTATAATAAATTTTACTTTGAATTGTACAGATGAAAAAATATGTAACAAATGTTGAAATGAGGAGAGATACAGAGACTTGTACTAAAAATAGACATAAAATCTTTGTTAAACACATGAGAGACTCATGGGAGATTTAAGTTCTGATAAAGTGAAATGTTTAAATAAATATTTAAATTATAACTGGTAAACAATGTTTAATAAATATATAACAATAATAATTACAAATGAGAAAATGAGACCCAAGAACAGTAACTGTTTTCTGATGAAATAGGAAGCTACGTAGAAACAAAGTCAAATGAAAAGAAAAGCAATGAGCTTGCTAAAAATGAATGAATGAATAGAATTTCACCATTTAATGTATATGGAATTGACATTATAAATTGAATTATCATAATAATGTCAATTTCAATATTACGATTAACCATATGAAGTCAAACAATAAAATATCAATTAAACTAACTAATATATTAATTTATTATAACAATTTAGGAGACACCTACTAGATGTCAGATGTTATGAGAAGAGCAACAGGTATGGGTAGGAAGGCAGTTATAAAGACAGAATGTGGATTAAGAGATGCTTTAGGCATCTTTTAATCCTCATTCTGTCTTTATAAATACAACCAGAGACATTGAAATTAAGAACAAACTGACAAACTGACAGTCACCAGAGGGAAATGGGAAGGGATAATGGGGAGAAAAGGGGGTAGGGTCATCAAGGAACATGTATAAAGGACACATGGACAAAACCAAAGCAGGGGTGGGATCTGGGGAGGGAGGTGGGGATGGCTGGGGTGGGAAGAGTGGTGGGAAAATGGAGATAACTATTTGAACAACAATAAAAAATGTAAAAAACAGAAATGTGCCATAGATGTAAGAGGAAAGAAGGAGCATGTGTCAATAAATAGAAATTATTGAAGCTAAAAAAAATGAAAACAATTGGGGGGAGCACATCAATAAATAAGTTTCTGTTTGGTACAATATATGTGAGAGAATGTAAGTTCCTTCCAGATGCATAAGAAAAATGTGTCTGTCTTTTATACAGTTCAAGGTTAATGATCTACAAATTCCCATCAGAAAAGTTTAGGCAAGTTTAAATAGTTGTATTCAACATTTAAGCCAACATAAACAATTAGGTATAAAGCAAGTTGGCTTTTCTAAGGGAAAATTATAAGACTAGCAGAAAAAGTAAAATTATTAACTAAGAAATCCAAGTTTTTTAATTAAGTTTCTCACAAATAGTAATTTTAAAGAGAAAGATGGGTGCCATTAACAAGGGGTGAGATGTTTTGTTGTGATACCAACTATTATTTATTATACATCTAATAATGTCAGGTATTGGGCTGGACTCTGAAAATTATTTCTTTTAATTCTCACAACAGTCAACTGTTAATGAAATAGTTATTGTTGATCCCATTTAATATATGAGGAAACATGGGCCAAGAGAGCTTAAGTGAGTTTCCAAGATCCCACAGCTAGTGAGAGTAACAGAGCTGGAATTATGAACACAAATCTACCTGATTCTAAACTCACATTGCTTTCCCCAAAGCTCCCCCATGTATGCAGTAGCAATGCTAAGTGAATGAAGCAATGGATCCTGAGATGTTTCAGGTCTCCCATCCACTTCCTCCTCGAAGCCAGTTCTTCTACACAGGACACAAGGTCCCAACCCTAGCTCTGATTTTCACTGTCTTTGGTTGTATTTTGTTTGTTTGTTTGTTTTGTTGATTAAGTTCCACTTGTCGTTGAGATCCTGTGGTATTTCTCTTTCACTGCTTGGCTTATTTCACTTAGCACACACTTCTCAACTCTTGTTGACCTTCTTAACTGCAGTCTTACATGTTCTGGAAAAAAAGGAGTAGGGAAAACCACAAAATGCTATCAATGACTTGGTAGTGAGGATGATAACAAGGGAGAGAAAACTAAGTTCTCTTGCAGTGGCATTGAGGAGTGTAGCCAGACATTTCTGGAGAATAAATAGAGCCTCAATACTAAATATTAAGTAGTGAAGATGGCATTTATTTTGCTTTTACCCTCCTGTTTCAAATTCTGTTGATCCCAATCTTGTGATGTTCTTTGAGAAGATGAATACTAAAGTGTTTTGCAACCTAAAGTACCATAAATTCTAAGAATGTTATACATTTGGTTCTAGGTAACAACATTTCAAAAGATATAGGAATTTTCATATCTCCATCCCAGATTTAGTTTCTAAGTTACCCACACATCACTTTGAAAATGGTAGCATTAAGATGTTTCATTTTTATTATATAACTAGCTAGAAGAAGTATGAAATTAACTAATAAAATGTTCTTGCTGTCTAACTAATCTCAAATTAGAAGCACTTATTTTTACCCACAAAAGGATCTCTTCTTAGACTTCTACATGAGTTTTCTAAAGAAAAATAAAATATAAATAAATCTGAAAGAAAGAAATATAAAATGTTGAAAAGACATGTCCTCTAAACTGTAAATTGAAAAGGCAATTGAAAATTATAAATTAAAAATTATTAGATTTTTAGTGAAGTGATTATATGAACAATTATTAAATGAGCCCCTTGTTGTGGGCTTATTTCCCTTTTTTCTCATAACATATTTTATGTGCAGTTGTAACATGTCCTTTCTTTCCCTATACATTATTCTGGCTTATCCTTTGCAATGTCAAATATTAGTATTGCAGAATTTTAAAATTGAATATGAATTTAGAGATTATCCAGTGAGAAAATAACACCCATCTACAATATAAGCAGCGCAGAAGTACAGGCTAGTTCATACTTATACCTGTATTCCCAAATCTAGTACCTTGTAAATAATGCATAGTAGATGTTTATAGAAGAGGAAATTGAGCTCAAAACAGATTGAGGCTTGCCCAGTTTTACAAAACTAGCATCTAGATCTTCACTTCTGGCTTAGTGCTTTGTCTACATCATGCCATATTGAGTCTCCTCAAAGATCTGGTATCACCTCCAAATCTGTAAAATTTAGGTTCAGAATAATGTTTATTTGATTATGAATGTATAACACACTGAATTTACAACTCTTGAATCTCATTATACTGATCATACTTGAAATATTAGAAACTATACCTATTTTATTTGGCTTTATGACTGCACAATATTTGATTACACTATTTACCTATTTAAATTTAGAACCATGGCAAAAGAAACAGAATTAGATGACCAAAAATAATGAAAAGGGATAGTTGTCCTCTTTGAACAGGAAGTACTTAATCACCAGATCTAAAACCATTTCAGATTCCCAAGAAATTTCTTAGTTTTCTTGCCAATAATGAAAACTAAAGAAAAAAGTCTCCAGAACAAAATTATGCAAAAGAATCATTGATAGCTTGTATTCTGGTGAGGATTAAAGCATTTAATTAAGGGAGTAATATGTACAAAAATACATGCACAGAGAGTTTATTTAAAACATGTGGTAACAGAAATATTGTATCTCCCTGTATCCTATTTCTCCAAAGTTTTTGCAATTTCAAACTCAACAGTTTTCATAGAAAAAGATTGCAATTGTTTTATACTTACAGAAATACTGCCATGTAGCTCATGGTGCCCATATTTGATGTTTAATTCATTTAGACATTGAAAAGGAAAATAGTGTATCATACTGGTTAATATTGGTAACAGCCACATGGAAACCTCGTTTCATCTGATTATCAAGTTTGTGCTCCATTCAGAAACCCATTTCAATGTTGAATATTTTTTGCTATCCTTGTTTCTTATGTCAAAGTTAAATATATTGTGTCCAAAAGTTATGCCTTTCTTAATTTTATCCCTAAGGAAATTGAGGATAGTCATTTTATTTTAAGTAAGATTGCTATTTATTTAGATATCATTAGTAAGTCACCCCCTTGGTCACTGCCAGCCTTAATAATTATTATTATAATTAAGATCTATTGAATGCTTACTAGTTGCTATGCACCTGCAAGATTTTATGTTTCCCACAACTCTTTGAAGTAGAACTGTCTTTTATTTTTTAATATATTTTATTGATTATGCTATTACAGTTGTCCTATTTTCCACCCTTTATTCCCCTCCACCCTGCACACCTCTTCCCACTTGCATTCCCCCCCCCCTTTATTTCATGTCCATGAGTCATGCATACCAGTTCTTTGGCTTCTACATTTCCTATACTATCCTAAACACCCCCTGTCTATTTTCTCCTTACCATTTATGCTACTTATTCCCTGTACCTTTTTCCCCTCTATCCCCCTCCCACTTCCCTGCTGATAACCCTCCATGTGATCTCCATTTCTGTGATTCTGTTCCTGTTCTTGTGGTTTGCTTAGTTCATTTTTGGTTTTGCTTTTAGGTTCAGTTGTTAATAGTTGTGAGTTTGTAATCATTTTACAGTTCATATTTTTTATCTTCTTTTTCTTAGGTAAGTTCCTTTAATGTTTCATATAATAAGGGCTTGGTGATGATGAACTTCTTTAACGTGAACTTATCTGGGAAGCACTTTATCTGTCCTTCCATTCTAAATGAAAGCTTTGCTGAATAGAACAATCTTTGATGTAGGTCCTTGCCTTTCATGACTTGGAATACTTCTTTCCAGCCCCTTCTTGCCTGCAAGGTGTCTTTTAAGAAAACAGCTGATAATCTAATGGGAATTCCTTTGTAGGTAACGGTCCCTTTTTCTCTTGCTGCTTTTAAGATTCTCTCTTTATCTTCCATCTTGGGTAATGTGATTATGGTGTGCCTTGGTGTGTGCTTCCTTGGGTCCAACTTCTTTGGGACTCTCTGAGCTTCCGGGATTTCTTGGAAGTCTATTTCCTTTGCCAGATAAGGGAAGTTCTACTTCATTATTTTTTCAAATAAGTTTTCAATTTCTTGCTCATCCTCTTCTCCTTCTGGCACTCCCATAATTCAGATATTGGAATGTTTAAGGATGTCCTGGAGATTCCTCAGCCTCTCCTCATTTTTTGAATTATTGTTTCTTCATTCTGTTCCGGTTGAATGTTTCTTTCTTCCTTTTTGTCCAAACTGTTGATCTGAGTCCTGGTTGCCTTTCCGTCACTGTTTGTTTCCTGTACATTTTCCTTTATTTCACTTTTCATAGCCTTCATTTTTTCCTCTATTTTGTGACCATACTCAAACAATTCTGTGAGCTTCCTCATTACCAGTGTTTTGAACTGTGCATCTGATAGGTTGGCTATCTCTTCATCACTTAGTTCTATTTTTTCTGGAGCTTTGATCTGTTCTTTCATTTGTGCCATTTTTTTTTTTTTGTCTTGGTTCACCTATTATGCAGTAAGGGGCAGAGCCTTAGGTATTCACCAGGGCAGGGCAATACAAGACACTGTGTTGTGACACTGTCAGTAGGGGAGGGGTCCAAGAGGGAACAGTGCTGCTTGCTCTGCTCTCTTCTAGTTTTCAGTCACTTCCAGGGCTTCCGACACACAAATAACCCTTCTGGTGCTGATTCCTGGGTGGGTAGGTTTGTGTACATTCTAGGACCCTGTGAGTCTCTCCAAGGAACTCTGCTGTGAGCCTAGGAGTTTCACTGGATGCCACAACCCTCAAAGGTTTTTTCAGTCAGAGGTTTTGAGGCTTTATTTTCCTACACTATGACCTTAGGTTGCGCAGAGTCTGTCTGTCTCCCCATTTGTTCCTCCTGGTTTAAATGTGGGACAACCCATTCTGCCAGCTGCCACCTCCCCTGCTCCACTAGCTGCTGCCTTGCCATGAGTCCTCTCCACCTCAGCTGTCTGTCTCCGCCCCTCCTATGGGTCTGGATGAATGTTTCTTCTTTAACTCCTTGGTTGTCGGACTTCCATACAGTTGGGTTTTCTGGCAGTTCTGGTT
Source organism: Tonatia bakeri (assembly GCA_004024845.1). Classification (NCBI taxonomy): domain Eukaryota; kingdom Metazoa; phylum Chordata; class Mammalia; order Chiroptera; family Phyllostomidae; genus Tonatia; species Tonatia bakeri. Next base: position 55,814 of record PVIA01003237.1, on the reverse strand, counting down.
GTTTTTTGTTTTTAAGTTTGTTGTTTTCCTTCTTTTGGTTGTGTGAAGAGGCACAGTGTATCCACCTATGTTTCCATCTTGGCCAGAAGCCAGAACTGTCTTTTAAAGAGGAAGAAACTGATGATATCCTAAAACAGCATCAGGCTATTTGAAAGTATGCTATACTAAATTAGCTAGGGACCTTGATTGCTTTAATATTGAGTAACATTACAAGAAACAAAAAATGATAAAGGGGACTCAAATATGGATTTTAGTTAGGTTTTTAAGCTTCTAGCACCAAAAAGGGGAAAAGGAAATAAAAGTTGTTAATGTCATCATTAAGTTTAATTCAAACTTTTGAATGAAGTGATCACTTCATTTGTCTTGTGCTTCTCAGATTAATATGAAAAGTACACTTCTTCAAAGTCTCAGGTATTTTAGTAATCTAATCCCAAGGGGTAATCATGATAGCTCTCTTCTTTCAATAGTTTAAACTACTCCTAATGGTAGAGTATATTACAGTTTCCTACTATCAAAATATGTTCCTGTCTTCCTGCTTGCTTTCTATTACTGGTAGACTGTATTTCCCTTTCTGTAAACATGAGGCTTCAAATACCCATTTGTATGGCTAGCAATGTCACAAAAGAAGAAAAGAAATGCATGCAATTAAAATGGGATATGGGACGTGAATTTCTTCTATTTTATTTTTTAAAAGTTTTTTCCATCTTTGGTATCTGAACAACTTAAGACAGATTTTAGTCGAGTTTTGTCATCTATAAAAATTCACTTGTTTAGAATGTATACATGCCACTTTACCTTGCACTCGGAGGAAAGATTTAAAGATTAATAAATTCATCTCACAGGCTAACAATTTTTTTTCAAAAGAATAAGAAATTAATATCTAGAATGATAAAGAAGTATATACTATAAGCATTAATGAAAGACAATTAAATATCTGTAAAATGCTATGATTGAGATTTAATTTGCGTAGATTAAAATTAGCCAATTTTGGCTCAATAATTTTAGATGTATTTTTAAAGTGAGTAGTACTATTTTAAGTAGATACTGAATCTTTTATAAAACTGAACTACTTAGTATCTATAATTAGTGAGTGGTAACAGATTTATGTTGAAATTTCTATATGACATATTCATATGTAAATGTGTTATTTATATTATTTAATATGCTGCTTTTTTGAATTTCAAAGTTCAGAGAAATTAGTTTGCCTTAGAAATTTGATTTATTTTTCATTCTCTTAAAAGACTATTTCACTAACTCTCTGTTGCTTATTAAGTTTTATAGTAAAAGTTCCTAATATCTTCTTGAAATAAATCTTTTCTTTTTTGCCTGCTCAGAAAAAAAATAGAAATCTATAATTCACTTAAAGATTTGTCTATATCTCATTTCCTCCTTCCTGCTCCTTTTCTTTGCCCCTGTGCAGTATCTTTTTCTGAAGGCTCTTAAATCCTATACAATATCTGTGTATAAGGTTTCATCCAAACTTCTCCGAAAGATTCTTTCTGTGAAAAAAGACTGAAGTATATTCTAATGCATATAAGTATTTGAAAAGAAGCAGTATGTCCTCATTCACTTCATTCAAAAGTTTCCATTAATTTAAGATTATTCACACGTGAATAGAAGTTCCTCTTTCTGACAGCCTGGAAAGTATATATCTGTACTGATGACACCAGGCAAGCAGAGCTGGATCCCTACTTTATTGATGTAATCATAATATAAGATTGTAATCATGGCCACAAAATAAACAAAGCATGATGGAGAAGTCACAACTTGGTGTCACTCTAGGAAGTATAATGAAATACTTCAGTGTTTGAAACAGAGATTGAGATGCTAACTATTTTTATCTATCAATATTTGTTACATACACAAAGGATAAATGTCTTCTCTGTAGTTTTCTTTATAACATGTTGAAATAAAAATAATGAACATAATACATTGAAGATAGAAATATCTATACTGCTCTTCATTTATGCTAGTATGTCACTTATTTATGCAAAATAGTTTCATAGAAAAAATGTCCCTTGATTTCATATTTTCACTTTTTAATATTTTATGCCTAGTAAATGTAAACTGAAGTTTTATTGAAGTATTGGGTGGAGGGAGGGGAGAGATTTATCATCCACTTAACTCCTGCACTGCCAAAGAAAAATAAGCTTTAAGAATCCAGAAGAGAGACCAAGTGAAAGAACCACTATATTAGAAATACTTGACTTCTGAGAATTATATTTTTGCACTAAAAAATTTTGTTATAAAAATTATCTTTGGAAATAAGAGTATTCTCTCTATAACTTCATACAGTTTCTAAGGTATATTCTGTTCCCTGAATAAAATGGCCCTTGGAATCAATTAATACATTTAACTTAATGTAAATTGTATTTTATGACCTAAACAACAAGCTTTATATTGATAACCCTTTGAGATAGTCTATACCAACAGAATAAATAAGCCTTGGTTATTACTATTTACCAATTTAGTATTTTTATATTTTTGCATCAGTTTTATTTTAGAGTTCCAATGAAGAAGTACTCTGAGACAATTTTTACCATGACTGCTTCTCACATGTTGCAAAATGGCTTACCTGCCAAGACTGAAGAATGCAATAAATTAACAATATTCACTAATATTAAGTAAAGATATAGGTCTAAAATATTTTTCTTTATTTCTTATTTTTATTTTATTTAATTATTTATTTTTTATATTTTTATTGCTGTAAGAGCATGGTTGTCTCCATTCATTTCCCTCTACCACTACCCCCACCACAGCAATCCCCACCTCCCACCCTTGATCTTCCCACCCCTTGGTTTTGTCAATGTTTCCTTTATCATTGTTCCTGAAAACCCCTCCAACTTTCCCCCATTTTTCCCCTACCACCATTCTTCTGGTTACTGTCAGCTTATTCTTTATTTCACTGCCTCTAGTCATATTTTCTTTGCTTGATTGTTTTGTTAATTAGGTTCCAACTATAGGTGAGATCCTATGGTATTTGTCTTTCACTGTCTGGATTATTTCACCCAGCATAATGCTCTGCAGATCCATCCATGCTGTTGCAAAGGGTAAGAGCTACTTCCTTCTTCCTGCCGGGTAGTATTCCATTGTGTAAATGTACCATAGATTTTTGATCCACTCATTTACTGATGGGCACTTACGTTGCTTCCAGCACTTGGCTATTGTGAACTGTGTTGCTATGAACATTGGGGTGCATAGGTTCTTTTGGATTGGTGTTTCAGCATTCTTAGGATAAAATCCCAGCAGGGGAATTGCCAGGTTGAAAGGCAGTTCCATTTTTAGTTTTCTGAGGAAATTCCATACTGTTTTCCAGAGTGGCTGCACCACTCTTCATTCCCACCAACAGTGCACTAGAGTTCCCTTTTCCTATAACCTCTCCAACACTTGTTGATTGTTGACTTGTTTATGATGGCCATTCTCACTGGTGTGAAGTGGTAACTCACTGCAGTTTTAATTTGCATCTCACTGATGGCTACAGATGTGGAGCATCTTTTCATATGTCTCTGAAGCCTTTGTATGTCCTCCTTGGAAAAGTGTCTGTTCAAGTCCTTTGCCTATTTTTTAATTGGGTTGTTTCTCTTCCTAGAGTGGAGTCATGTGAGTTCTTTATATATTTTGGAGATCAAACCCTTGTCTGAGGTATCATCAGCAAATGTCTTTTCCCATATAGTTGGTTTTCTTTTCATTTTAATGATGTTTTCTTTAGCCATGCAGAAGTGTTTTATTTTGATGAGATCTCATTTGTTTATTCTTGTCTTTATGTCTCTTGCTCTAGGGAACATATCAGTGAAAATATTGCTGTGAAGGATATCTGAGATTTTTCTGCCTATGTTTTCCTCTAGGACTTTTATTGTGTCACAACTTCTATTTAAGTCTTTTATCCACCTTGAATTTATTTTTGTGTATGGTGTCATTTGGTGATTGAGTTTCATTTTTTTTTTGTATGTAGCTGTCCAGATCTCCCAACACCATTTATCGAAGAGGCTATTTTTACTCCATTTTATGCTGCTGCAGCCTTTGTTGAAAATTAATTGACTGTCGAGACTTGGGCCTATTTCTGGGCTCTCTGTTCTGTTCCATTGGTCTATCTGTCTGTTTTTATGCCAGTACCAGGCTGCTTTGATTACAGTGGACTTGTAATACAGAGTGATATCAGACATTGTGAAACCTCTTACTTTGTTCTTCTTTCTTTTAATTACTGCAGCAATTGTGGTCCTTTATGGTTCCATATAAATTTATGAAATATTTGTTCTATAACTTTGAAATATGCCATTGGTACTTTAATAGGGATTGTGTTAGATCTAATAATTGTTTTGGGTAGTATGGACATTTTGATGCTGTAAATTCTTCCAAATCATGAGCATGGTACAAGCTTCCATTTGTTTGTGTCTTCTTTAATTTCTTTCTTCAGTCTTGTGTAGTTTTCTGAGTCTTTAACCTCCTTGGTTAGGTTTATTCCTAGGTAATTTATTTTTCTTGTTACTATATCAAATGGGAGTTTTTTTCCCTGATTTCTGTTTCTGATATTTCATTGTTGGTGTACAAGAATGTCTTTGATTTCTGATTATTGACTTTGTATCCCACTGTTTTGCCAAATTCACTTATTAGGTCAAGTAGTGTTTTAGTGGAGTCTATAGGATTTTCCATTCATCTAGGACATTGTTCAATCTAGCAATATTGAGCCCATATTTTTTTGGAAGATCTATCCATTTTTGACAGTGGTATGTTAAATCCTCTACTATATTTGTGTTGCTTTCAGTATCTTTCTTGAACTCCTCTAAGATTTTCCTTAAATATTTGGGTACTCCTATGTTGTGTGCATATATATTTACAATCTTATATCTTTTTGGTAGATTCGTCCCTTGAGTATTATGAAGTGTCCTTCCGAGTCTCTTTTTATCACCATTATTTTGAAATAAATTTTTTTCTGATATGAGTGTTAGTACTCTGCCTTTTGTTTTTCCTATCCATTTGTTTGGAATACTCTTTTCCATCCTCTCACTTTCAGTTTGTGTATGTCTTTTGTTTTGAGGTGGGTTCCTTGTAGGTAGCATATGTGTGGGTCATATTTTCTTATCAATTCAGCTACTCTGTTTTGATTGGAGCATTTAATCCATTCATATTTATGGTTATTAATGGTAGGCATTTATTCATTTTCCCCCTTTATAACTGTATTCCTTTCTTTTTCACCCTTTTCCTTCTTCTTATAGTAGTCCCTTTGGTACATCTTGTAGTGCTGGTTTGATGGAGATGTATTCTTTCAGCTTTCGTTTGTCTGGAAAACTCTTTATTTCACCTTCCATTGTAATTGAGAGTCTCACTACTTATAGTAATCTTAGTTGCAGGCCTTTGTTTTCATTACTTGGTATATCTCATGCATTTCTCTCCTGGATTGGAGTGTTTCTGTTGAGAAATCAGCTTCTAGCCTTATTGGAACCCTTTTGTATGTTACTTATTGTTTCTCCCTTGCTGCTTTTAGGATTCTCTCTTTGTTTTTAAAACTTGGCATTTTAATTATGATGTGTGTTGGAATAGGCCTCCTTGTGTTCATCTTGATTGGGACTCTCTGTGCCTCTTGCGTTTGCATGTTTTTTTTCCCTCTCCAGGTTTGGAAGGAAGTTTTTTGTCATTTTTTTTTCTCAAATAGGGTTTCTATCCCTTGTTCCTTTTCTTCTCCTTCTGGCATTCCTTTGATTTGAATGTTGTTGTATTTCACATTGTCCTTTCAATTCCCTTAAGCTATGTTCTTATTTTCTTAGTCTTTATTCTTGCAGCTGCTCTACCTGGGTGTTTCTTTCCACCTTGTCTTCCAGCTCACTTTGTTGACTTGGCATAATATAACTGGACAAGTGTCCAAAAATTACACTTATTTTTTAAAAGGCAATGAGTATATTAAAATTAAATATTCTTGACAAAGAAAAATATGTTTTAAAGTGTGCTTTTATTTTCAAAGCCAGGTGTATAATAACAGAAAACACCTCTCATTTCACAGTGTTGCAATTTTTAAAAGTTTAGTAGTTACCCTGGTGCTTTGGGTACTTCTTGGAAGGGGGAGTTATTTTTCTAAGAAAAACAAACAATTCCCACTTCATGAGACTGGTTAAAAACACTAAGAATAAGTGCAAAAACATTTTAGGCAGATAAAGTATTGCAATGGTTTCACAAAATACCTATTTTCTGAAAAAGATAATGGTAGTGGGAGGATTGTATTTCTTTTAACTATGGTGCAATAAAAATATGTATATGAATAAAGCAATATATTTTTAAATGTCACCATTATATAAATGAATTTGATATTTTAAAAGTTTAATTTAACATAGCTCTTTTATAATCAAAAACCTGTGATAAAAGTTTTATCTCTAAGTCTGGACAGGTTATAATTTATGTGAATACTTGAATAGATACTATAGATTGAAAGACTAAAATCTTTCCATGAATAGTGAGATGTAGTTTGATGAGCAATAGTATATAGTTTGTGTACTGCCATCGAAGTTTTCAGTAACTTAAAATTTGATGGGCATTTTTATCTGAAGACTATATTTGTGCTTTTTAAATGGTTGTTTTATTAGTTTATGTTATTTGTACTATAACTACCATTAATTTGTATCATTAATAAATACCATGGTAATATATTAGTGAACCACTTAACAACAGCTTTAAGATTTATTAATATTTAAACTTGTATTAATAGATTCTAAATCCTTGGGCTAATTAAATCTTCTCATCCTACAATAACAGTGTTAAATTATCTTGACAATACAACTGTTTAAAAACATGTTAATATAGAGTTCTTGTTTCACTTTTTCAGTTGTATTTTGGTACTTTTGTACTTTCAAAAGTTGTGAGTTAAATGTAGCTTGGTTCTTTATCTGTTAATCATGAATAACATGGAGACCTTTTCAATAAAACTAAGCCTTATGGTTGGTCACACTTCATTTGACTGATCATATGAATTCTGAATTCATCAATGAGGTATTAACTTACTATGGGAACTGACATAATTTTTATTATTACTATTTGTGTTTACATGTGCTGATATAGCTCTCAGAAGTTGAATACTTTGCCTATAGCAAACAAAACTGAAATTAGAGGAACCCGCTGCCAGGGGTATTGTCAATTCCTGAATTGCCTGTCAGATGCCTTCGTAGTGCCATTTATCTGAGACAGGTTATGAGATCAGATTATCATAGATTCATAGGACTTTAGAACAAGAAGGAATCCAGTACAATTGACTTATTTTCCACAAGCAAAAAAAAATGAGGATCATGCTGTGTTTATAACAACCCCTACATTTTCCCCATTAAAATGCTGCTACTCAACTTAATGAAATTTAACAATGTCAAGCCTTCAATATAGATTTGCTCAATTTAGAGCAAATCCTTTTAACAATAAATAATATAAATTAAGGTCATTTTAGTAACTCTCATGACAGCCCTTCCCTGTTAATATTCACCACTTATTCTTAAGTATTTTATGTAATAAAATTTTACATATCATGTAAAAATAACATTTTTATCCAAAACCTTTGACCCTAGTATGAGAATCCTGTAAGAGAAAGAATTTTTAACTCCTCTACTTCACAGCATATTCTAGAAATAATTCTCCATGTGTTCTGAATTCCACAAAGAGAAAGGGGAATGGGGAGAGCAAGAGTAAGACTTTTGGTGACAAATGTCATATATTATCCAGTGTTTTCTTGCCATACAGAGTTATCATCTAGTGTATGATTGTGATTCAGGAAAGCTCTGCTTAGTATGGTGAGAAAATTCACTTTAAGGCTAATGCAATATTACTCTGGTTCTATTTTAAGTTAATGTTACAACAGGCTGGCTTCCAGAATTACATGAACTCAGTTTTTTGAAATGAGGAGATATTAGTACATTTTCTTATTTTAAATTAGTAGATAAAAAGCCATTTTTGTTTGACAAATGTCATTCAATGGAATTTGTTGCTACAGTTTGGCTGGTCAGGGCCTTATCAATCAAGGGAATATGGGAATACTTACATGACTGCCATTTCTGTGTGATTGCAAAGATAGCATTATTTCCCCCACATGGAGGCAAGCATAGAATTTGTAACACATTGAATGTATTTTTATAACTAAAGCAATGGAAATGTATTAGACCAGAAACTAGTACCTACTGTAATTTCAATACACCATTCTTAGTATTAATAAATAATATTAATATACTGATAATATTATATACTAATAGTATTAGTTATTATAGTTTGAATGGAACTATAAACTAATAGATTAAATTTAGCTTGTGATGCAGTAATTTTTAAGTGAAATTAAGTTTGCAGTTATTGCTGGCAAGAGTTCTTATCATTTATAAGATAACTCATGTCTCATTTTTTAAACATGAGTACTTATAAAAGATATCGATTTGACAGCCTGGCGACATACTTCATATTTTTATTCAAATAATAGAAACAGCAGCACAACAACTTTCTGCATAATTTCCAACTAAACCATCTGTCATGTCTATCACTATTTGAATAGTCTGTTTCCTGGGGGATAACTTATTTTGGTCAACATATCTTAGCAGTATCCTGGAAAGGCAGCTTTTTTCTTCAGAGCACTAAAGATAATCATGACAGTTCTTGACTCTTCCGAGATATAGATGTATATCTGGTTAAGAACTTCCAATCTGCAACCCAGCCATTTCTTTCTTTAAAAATTGAGGTCAAGAATTAAATATCTTAACATGTGGGTGTTCCTTGCATAGGGCCTGATATTCAATAAATGATAGATTTCCTTTCTGTTTTTCTTCTTTTCTCCTCCAGAATATACTGAAAAGAAACTAAAACTAGAACTACATGATTTTAATTACCTGCCTGTCTTCCATCTGCTTCAGTATGCTTCAGGGTGTTTTTTAAATACCATTTCCATCTAATCTAACAAGCAGTTTGAAATCTAACACAGCTATTTCCATATAAAAATTGAATATGATGAAAAAACTTTAAAAGACTGCAGTTTGGGAAATAACTCAAACAAAAATATATAAATGAGAAAGGATTATTTTACTCCATATTGAGTAAATTAGCAACTAAATAGTCAATTATTTATTCTGCAATAATAGAGCAAGTGCTCTCTTGCATATTATTTGGTAGTTAGATTGAGATGAACATTATAAAGATAGAACTCAGTACAGCTTAAAAACAATAAGCGTTCAATGTTTTACTTGATTCATCCTCTGTTATGAAAACATCAATACTTTAACAAAATACTAGAAAAAAGGATTAAGAATTATTTAATAATTTTGTTGTGTTATGAAAAACATGGCCTATACCCTAGATTGAGACCCAGTTTAACACTATACTTCATTCTATATAAGGACAGGAGTTGGCTCATGAGACAGGTATCTCTTCAATGAGTAACACTATTTTTATTTTATCATCATGTTAAATAAACTCAAAGAAGCCAACCTCAGTGAGCCCACAGGCCCTGTACCTTTTGCTAAGTGGACCAAGGTCTTTCACTAGCAGCAGCCAGGCTATACTCACAGTGTGACTGAGACTGGGAATCTCCAAGCCAAGCACAAGTAGCAGCCATATCAGATTGCTTTATAGCTCTGGCAGAGTGGCCCCAGGCAGAACACAGGTGGGGGTTTACCTTGGCTTGCACCACCTGGGAAATTCCAGGGCCTGCACACCCAATGGACAGCTACAGAACATGTTGGACACCACCACCCTGACCCTGCATAGCTGATCATTCAAGAAAGGTGAAGATTGGTGGTCAAATCCAGTCCTTGCAGCTGACTGGCTTGGGTAAATCCTTCCCATTGACCTACCAACAACAATCAAGGCTCAATTACAAGAGGAAGGTGTACTCATCCCACATGAAGGGCACACCTCATGTACCCAACTTGGGTGATAGGGAAAGCTATACCACTGGACCCTATAGCACACCTACTACATTAGGCCATGCTACCAAGACAGGGAACCATAGCAGCTGTACCTAATACATAGAAACAAACACAGGGGGGCTGCCAAGAAAAAACAGATCAAAACTTCAGAAAAAGAATTAAACAGTATGGAGATAAACAATCTATCAGATGCAGAGTTCAAAACACTGATTATAAGGATTCTCAAGGAACTTAGTGAGGACCTCAATAGCATAAAAACGATCCAGTCAGAAAAAAAGGATACACTAATTGAAACAACAATTTATGGAGAAACAACAGTAGAGTGGATGCAGCTGAGAATCAAATCAATGATTTGGAACATAAGGAAACAAACAAACAAAAAATAATCAATTAGAACAACAGGAAGAAATATGAATCCAAAAAATGAGGATAGTGTAAGGAGCCTCTGGGACTACATCAAGTATTCAAACATTTGCATCATTGGGGTGCCAGAAGGAGAAGAGAAAGAGCAAGAAATTGGAAATATATTTGAAAACATAGTGAAAGAAAACTTCCCTAATTTGGTGAAGGAAATAGACAAGCAAGTCCAGGAAGCACAGAGATTCCCAAACAAGATGGATACAAAGAGGTCCACTCCAAGACACATCATAACTATAATGCCAAAGGTTAATGATCAAGAGAGAATCTTAAAAACAGCAAGGGAAAAACAGTTGGTTACATACAGGAGAGTTTACATAAGACTATCAGTTGATTTCTCAAAATAAATTTTGCAGGCTAGAAGGGATTTGCAAGATGTATTCAGTCATGAAAAGCAGAAATCTACAGCCAAGATCACTCAACCCAGCATAGCTATCATTTAGAATGGAAGGGCAAATAAAGTGCTTCCCAGATGAGGTCAAGTTAAAGGAGTTCATCATCACCAACCCATTATTATATGAAATGTTAAAGGAACTTATTTAAGAAAAAAATCAAAACCATGCACAATAAAAAGCAATAAATACATATCTAGCAACAATTGAATCTAAAAAACAAACTAAGCAAACAAGAAGAACAGAGACAGAATTATGGATACAGAGAACATTTTGATGGTTGAAAATGGGAGGTCGGTATGGAAGAATGGATGAAGAGGTGAGGGGATTAAGAGGTACAAATAGGTAGTTACAGAATAGCCATGGCAGTGTAAAGTACAGTATAAAAAAATGGAATAGCTAAAGAACTTAGATGCCTGATGCATGGCCATAAACAATGTTGTGGGGATTGCTTGAGGGAGTAGGGAATGCTGGGTGGAGGGGACAAAGGAGGAAAATCGGGACCTCTATAATAGCATAATCAATAAACTATAATTAAAAGAAAAGAAACATTGTACATAGGACAATGAGGCCTCAGTCCCCTTCAAAGTAGGAACCTTGGGACCTCACACAGTTCTCCCAATTGCCATCAGCTGCCCCATTGTGTTTTCCTGATTTTCACTGATAGACTGAAATCTCTTCCCTTTCAAAGGTGATTTTAATTTTGGGAAAAGCCAGACGTCACTGGGCACCAGTTCTGGGCTGGAGGGTGGCTGAGTCACCTGGGTGATTTGATGTTTTGCCAAAAAAATTGCATGAGATGTGATGCATGAGCAGGCATGTTGTTGTGATGAAGCTGCCAATCATCAGTTACCCGTTGCTGTGGCTTTCTGAATCATCCAAATAGTTTTCTTGGAAGAATGTGCAAGCTTAATGCAAAATTTAATGCAGATTCGTTGCTCTACTCAGTCAGTCATTTTGAATGCAAGGGACACACAATACACATGCTCACTCAATGGCTTCTACTGCTCCCACTGACTACTACAATGAAGTAATCACTGTTCACACATGCACATCCCAGTCCACTCTCCTTGTCTACCAGGTTACATTGATGTCCCACAAACTGTTCTCATCATACTAACAATGGCGGACTTTTTCTAGATAAACCTTGTATATACCAAATAAGGCAAAAAGTATTTTTGGTGTTTTATTTCTATTAGGTAACATATAGGGATAGTCCTCACTGGTGTAGTTCAGTGGGTTGGGCATTGTCTCACTAACCAAAAGGTCACTGGTTTGATTCCCACTCATGGCACATGCTTGGGTTGTAGTCAAGGTTCTTGGCTGTGCATGTGCGAGAGGCAACTGATTAATGTTTTTCTTGTGTATCAATGTTTCTCTCCTTCTCTTTCTCCCTCTCTTCCCCTCTCTAAAAATAAATAAATAAAATCTTTAAAAAAGGAAGGGTAAAGGGAGGAATAAAAAAAGGTAAGTGAAAAGAACTGACAGAGGGAAGAGACATACAAGGAGATTAAAAAAAAAGTATACAGAGACACTGAAAACATAGCACTCATTGTAACCTAAATTTGATTCCTTGGCCGTGTGAATTATTAGCCATATGGCCTTGGATAAGATTCATAATGTCTCTGAGCCTCAATTTCTTCATCTGTAAGATAAACATAACAACAATCTCAAGAGTTCTTTGTAAATATAAAATGTAAGGTATGTCACACAAAGAAGAAAGCAAATGAAGAGAAGTTATTTTAAGGTAGTAAACTTTTGGAAAGTAATATCATCAATATGATCATTTAAGGAAACAAACCTAAATTAGACTCCTGGTCACACCTGATGAATGTGAAATACATATTATTGAATAAAGCAACTTAAAATCTCTTAGTAAAGAATTACCATAAATAAAAAGGGATTAAGTGACTAACAAGGTATAGCTAGATCTGGTTTCCTTGACTATAGCGCTACTGATATTTTGGGCCAGATAATTCTTTGTTGTGGGGGACTGTACTATGCACTGCAGGTTGTTTCACAGCATTCCTAGCCTTTATCCACTAGATGCTAATAGGAACACTCTCATTTATGAGAATCAAAAATGACTCTAGACATTGTCAAAGGTCTTCTGAGGGGCAAGATCACTTCCAGTTGCCAACTATTGACCTACATCCTAAATATTTCAGCTGAAATAAAGAAGAAATTTAGAAAAGAATACTCACTATACTTAAAAGATATCCACAAAAATGCAGTAGGAAGAACAGAAATTATTACTTAATCTAGACATAGGCATCTCTCCTATATACAAGACAATGTCCAGGAATTATTTTAAAATATCTCTGTTGGACTTGCTTGATCCTCCTTCTCTTTAAATGAAGTAACAGCATTTGGTGTCTATAAGTAAGTAATAAAGAAAAACAGAAGCCAGTGACGTCAGCAACTTTCCATTCATTATAGCCCCAAGTTTAGTCTCTTGTTAGTGTCAGCCTGACTTTAATCAGGGTGGAAGTGCCAGAAGAATTTGGGATGCATTCATCAAAACATTTAGTTATACTTTGACAAACCAAAGTGTTTTAATGCTTTAGTTATTCACTGTTATCAATTAGCCATTTTCCCTATTATGAGATACTAAGATGATATTTGAGGTTTGCAGTAAGAGAAGGTGTTAACATTAAAAATAAAAATAAGGAAAAACAACCATAATGAAAACACATTATTCTTTTGCACAGTTTTTAACATCTTAAGTCTAAAGCTTAATCATTTTTCTACCTATTAAAAATAAGCAAATAACGGTATGACCAAGCAAAACACTAAAAATAAGAAAATGGCATTTTGTGTCAAAACACAATTGTAAGTGGCAATCAAATTTCACTGCATTTTTTTCTGTAAGTTTTAACAAGGAATATCTTTTGTTCCTTCTGTCTCAGATTTTGGAATTGGGGGCGGATGGGACAACTAATAGCGTAATCAATAAAATATATTTAAAACAAGATTTTGGAATTGATCCACCTACCTTTTCCTTGGCAAGATCACATTGCTCTTCTAAAAAGGAAAAGGATAATTAATGAAATTGTTTATTTTTCTTCACTCTTGAAAGCCTGAGAAAGAATTCGTTTTATCTTACATATTTTTCTTGCCTTCTGTTTATTACCAATTTTCACATAATCAAATACAAATATTTTACATAGAACTTTTATTATCAACACTCAAAATAAATTCCATATGTGTTCCCAGCCTTACTCATTTTATTCCACAACTAAATATTTAGTGGACTGTTTTAGGGTATAGAAATGTGCAACAAAAATATACAGACAGACTATAGGGATATTTCATTTCCCACTGAACACAATTTTACACACCAACCAACCTCATCTATTTTGTTTTTTCATAAATGTAATCTAGCCCAATCATTTTAAATTTATTTTCATTATTTTTTCACTCCCTTTAGGCAATCTCCCAAATTAGTCACTTTAGAAATCATAGCCAACTCAAGATGAGAAAGTAAATAATATAGTCAGCGGATTGATTAATTTTGAGATTTAAAAATTTGCTACTTCTTGAAATAATTTATTTTCTGAACAAATACAGTTTTCTTTTTCTGTCAGTTTTGACCCAATCCAATGTATCTCTCTTGCAGTGTTCACCAATAGTCTAACTTTTTTCATCATGAAATAAAATTACAATGATTTGGATTGCACATGCTTGTTTGGGAGATTTTGCTTATTATTAAATGAATTCTGTTCTGCATAACTAGAATATTTATTTAGCACACTGAATAAATAGGATTTCTTGCAATTATTCAACTATATTTATATATGTAAGTTATATTTTCAGATTTTTGCATTTTCTCAATATTTATGAAATCTTAAGCATTTCCAAAATTATCTCTTTTACTGTTGATAGTGTTTTTCTAATAGACTTCTTGATCCTGGCAAGAATGCTGAGTTTTTTATGGTGAAATCAAGGGCATATGTGACATTAATAAAATGTTCAATGTTTTAACTTCTGATCTAGATTAGAGGTATATTTTGTATTTTTCTCCAGGGTATATTCAAGGACCTCTCCCCTCCATAAAATAGTATTGCCTTCTAATGTTTTCCCAAACAAGGATACTAAAATCTCAGAGCTAGAAATAAGTGGTTACTTTGCAGAATAATTCAAAAAAGATGTATAAATCCCATGTCAGCATTAACAGCTGAGAGATTTTGGGAGTTAAGCATATAAATCAATTAACATCACTAGAACAAAACATTTCTTCTTATAAAATTATTTAATAAAAACTTATGTGTTTTCTGAGATTAATATTCAGTAATGCTCACATTTATTTCTTTTTTTTTCTCCTTGAACAGCTTCCTGGGATGTAATGCATTTAGAATTATGATATCTGTGATTTATGTACATCATTATATATTCTCTGATAATTTGGTGTACTCAGTTGACTGTAGGTTTCATTTTAAGCTATTAAGAGAATTTTCTTTATGGAAGACTAAATTTTCATAGAAAAAAATAAATAATAATATACATATTGTAACTGTATTGTTTAAAAACAATTTTATATCTCTAAGGGTGAGTCTTTAGATTATTTGCAAAACCTTAATGAAGACAAATTTGGAGTTGACGAGCATTCTTAGGTTGTTCTTGACCTTCTGTTATGTTTCAACCAATAGTGTAGTCTTCTGCAATTGCTCCCTTACACTGAATATTTTGAGAACCATATCTGTGGTAGAGACTCTTCTGACAGATGCTTTGTTTATTATTTCATTTTTGTGCTTTCCCAACCCCATTCTAATTTTCTTAGTCGTGATAAATAACATATTTTGGACTAAGTACATCTAGGCAGTTATCCAGGGACTTCCTACTCTCAGGTTATTTGCCACAAATATATTCATCATCCACTCTTCTGACTGTGTATTTTCTGAGAACATTCAAAAGCCCATAATTTATGGAGAAAATAATTTAAACCATCTAGTGGATAGCACTCTTTTCTATGAGTTTTTCATACAATATCGTGAACTTCATGATAAGGGAAGTGTTTTATTTATATGTTGTACCTGGCATATAGTGAACAGTGAGCATGTTGGTACAGACATTTTTATGAATAATTTGTTTCCTCTTCAAAATTATATCAATTATATGGAGAATTGGTATTCATAATATTGGAAATGGCTTCATGACATTATACTTCTAGCTTTATATCTTTGGACAAACTAGGTATTATCCATATTTTATATATAGGGAAAATCAAGGCACTTGCCAGAAGATACAATGTACAATAATAACATCATTTTTAGTCAGTCAATACTTCATTGTGTTGAATGCTGACACAGTATTCTTTTCTAAGCATCATTTTACATTTGGCATCATGATCTTTTAAAACTAGCCTTTGAAAAGTGCTCTTGGAAAACAGGTGAAGAGAGTATTATTAGACATTATTATCTGTATGCTTTTGAGAGTACTATTTTATCTAATAGTCTCAGGTTTGAACAAGCTATTTACTGTACAAAGTTAGCATTATAGTGCAATGTCAATATTCTTTACCAAATATATTCTGTTAAATTATGAATTTAAATAAGTGTGCAGTTAAAATACTTGCACATGTGCTTCAGATTACTTAAAATGTCACCAGATAATTCAATCTTATTAGAGTGGTTTGTATTAGTAAGATCATAAGTAATTTCAGATAAGAGCAATGCAGCATCCAAAACTCATTATATTCATATTTGGACTTGCCAGTCTTAATATAATAGATGAAAATAAATAATCAACACAGTATCTTCATAAAAGACTGCTCATACATTGGGTGAGAACTCTGTTAATTAGACAGATTATCTCTCCCTTGTCATAATCACTACTTTTAATAAAAACTTCATACTCAAAATAGGAGGAAAGAATGGGATGATTATAAATTTATCTGATAATATATTGTATCTCTAGTATTCAAGAATATTTTAGGAGTTGGAGTAGTAATAGTTATATTATTCTCTATTCATTCCCATAACGTATTTAAAACCAAAACTCCTTGGATTATGCTCTTCCATCTTTGAAACAAAAGTTGGCTAAACTGGGAGGTTAAAACAACAAAACAAAAGGAAACTCATAAAAATTTCAGACAGACTCTTCCAAAGAAATCTAAGGGAATTAAATTAAATTTAAATTTTTGAAATATTGTAGCATGTCACCAGCAATTTTTATACCACACTTGTTTCTTTTTGACTCTCTTTCCATTTTTTTTGATGCCATTACCATAAAACTCAACATGGAAAGTGACTCTATGGTAGCAACTACAAAGTTTCAGTGAGAAAATCAGTGCTAAATTACTTGCAGCAATCTCTAAATTCTTAGTACCAACAGTAGACCTCTGTGTCTTCTACAACTATGGTTACATTCAGGTCAAGTCAAAGTAAGCTGTTAAACACTAAGCACTGAAAATATTATAGTGCTTTCCCAGGTGACACTTAGAGCACCAGCAAGACAAAATCAAAAACTAAAACTAATAAGGCCACATAATTTAGGATTATTTTAATGATATATTAAGTATTGCAGAGACTCATTTAAGGGACAAAATATTCCTCTACTGGAGACCTTACAGCCTCTGCCTGAGGGCTTCCTTTAAGTATCCCTAGCACATGAAGACAAGGAATATTTACTGTAGCTAGAGATACCTATTAATTTTCTTTTTATCATATACTTCAATATCTATTATATTTATGCTAAGTCTACTAAGATAATATTGCAGTCACAGAGAAGTTTTTGCTCTCCTTTGCTTTACATGATCTCTTTGAAACCTCACTAGTACCAAAATGTATTTCTAATGGATAATCAAGAAATTGATGTTAGATTCTGAGATTGAGGGGTTCCAAATGGATAGAAAAACTTTAAGCATTTTTATTTTAATATTTTCAGTGAATTTCACAGTTTTCCATTGATGTTATAAAGTTAATGAGAAAGGATTATTGATCCCTTGCCTCTCCTTAGGCTTGTTGTCTGATAGATCAATTATATCTTTAGGATTTTTAAAAATGACAGTTTACTGACTGTAATATCATCTACTAAGGGAAATTTGTCATACAAAGAGATTATATAATTTATTAAAGCTTATAAATATTTTGTATGTCTTTAAAAATGAAAAAGACTATTTGATTGGGGCATTTTAAATAGAAATTATCCATTAGTAGTAGTAGAAACTCTTAAGATGAAATAGAAGATATGCCAATTATTGTATGATGATAATACAGACTTAGTTCTGGGTTTTGTTTTGTTTTTGATACTATAGATTCAGACTCTTTAGATGAGATTAGGATTAGGAGTTCTAAAGTACATTTGTTTGTGTGTGAGTGGGAACAAAAGATAACAATGGAAAAAAAAAGCTCTGGAATTTTCGTAATGCCACATATTTGCTTTTCCTGAATAATCAGCTGCTTTGTCAGCTGTCTCATAATCAGTTATATTCAATCTCATCATGTCTTTCTCCCTTTCCCTCCACACATTCATTGCAATAAACACAAGGAAGGCATTTAAAAAAATATAATTGCTAGAACCATGATCTTCATTTATGGAAATGTTTTGAGGAGTTATACATTTTTAAATAGCAGAGTTATATTTAAATCTTTCCCATTCAATAGTAATCACTACCTGGGAATCACTAATGGTATGCAAATAATAGCTATGGAGAAAAAATAATTCTCTTTTTTAATTTTTGAAATTCTATTGTTGTTCAAGTACAGTTGTCTGCCTTTTCTACCCACCTCTCCCTCACACCCCAGCCATCCCCACCCCCCTCCCCTGATTCCACCACCCTTTAGTTTTGTCCATATATCCTTTAGAGTTGTTCCTGAAAACCCTTCCTACTTTTCCCCCATTATCCCCTCCCATCTCCCCTCAGGTTACTGTCTGTTTGTTCTTAGTTTCAATGTCTCTGGTTATATTTTGCTTGCTTGTTTGTTTTGTTGACTAGTATTAATTAAAGGTGAGATCATATGTTATTTGTATTTGACCACCTGGCTTATTCACTTAGCATAATGCTCTCCAGTTCCATCCATACTGTCACAAAAGGTAAGAGTTCCTTCTTTCTTTCTGCTGCATAGTTTTCCATTGTGTAAATCTACCATTGATTGTTGATCCATTAATTTTCTGATGGACACTTAGGCATCACTTGGCACTTGGCTATTGTAAATTGTACTGCTATGCACATTGGGGTGCATAGGTTCTTATGGATTGTTGTTTCAGGGTTCTTAGGATATAATCCTAGCAGTGGAATTGCCAGGACAAAAGGCAGTACCATTTTTAGTTTTCTGATGAAATTCCATACTGTTTTCCTCAGTGGCTGCACCAGTCTGCATTCCCACCAACAGTGCACTAGGGTTCCCTTTTCTCCACATCCTCTCCAACACTTGTTGTTTGTTGATTTGTTTATGATGGTCATTCTGACTGGTGTGAAGTGGTATCTCATTGTGGTTTTAATCTGCATCTGTCTGATGGCTAGCAATATTGAGCATATTTTCATATGTCTCTGAACCCTTTGTATGTCCTCCCTGGAGAGTGTCTGTTCAAGTCCTTTGCCCATTTTTAATTGTTTTTTTTTTCTTGTCTTCCTAGAATAGAGTCATGTGAGTTCTTTACGAATTTTGGAGATCAAACCCTTGTCTGAAGTATAATTGGCAAATATGTTTTCCCATAGAGTTGGTTCTCTTTTCATTTTAATGCTGTTTTCTTTTGCTGTGCAGAAGCTTTTTATTTTAATGAAATCCCATTAGTTTATTCTTTATGTTCCTTGCTCTAGGGGACATATCAGTGAAAATGTTGCTGCATGAAATATCTGAGATTTTCCTGTCTATGTTCTCCTCTAGGACTTTAATGGTGTCATGACTTATGTTTAAGTCTTTCATCCACCTTGATTTATTTTTGTGTGTAGTGTAAGTTGGTGATCAAGTTTCATTTTTTTGCACATAGCTCTCCAGCTCTCCCAACACCATTAGTTGAAGAGGCTATTTTTACTCCATTTTATGCTCCTTTCCCCTTTGTGAAATATTAATTGACCATAGAGACTTGGGTTTATGTCTGGTCTCTCTATTCTGTTTCATTGGTCTATGTGTCTGTTTTTATTTTACACATGGCAAATATAAAGTGCCATATAAATGCACCACAATAATAATAATGATGAGTTGCAGTGAAGCTTAATGTCATATTTCCCATTTAATTATATCTTAAGATTTGATTTAGGAAACTTTCCTTTATTCATTAACAGCTGGGGCCATATATATTCACACTAGGAAACAAATAAATGCCACTAATAAAGTAGTTTTGTTCAACTAGCATGCTTTTAACATATGGGTTAGTTCTTCAAACTCATATAAATGAGCTTGCTTTATATAGTATTGAACAGGATTATATAGGTATTAGGTCAGACAAAAAATTCATATTGTTTTTTTCCCAAAATAGAAGACATTTTTTATTTTCACCAATAACTTTATTGACTTGGATATTTTTGAGTATGTAGGCTATCTCCCACGTTGATTTTTCTCAATTAATGTCTCAATGTGGTCACCATCAACTTCAACTGATTTACCTGACCAAGGAGCATCATCCATTGAGAAATCTTCAGCACGAGACTTCACAAACCACATTTGACATGTTTGGTCAGTCACAACATCTTCTTCATACACTGCACAGATCTTTTTCTTTTAGTTGTGTTTTTAACTTTGCTTACTTCTTCCATTTTCAAAATAAAAAATGGCTGCACAAAAGTTTACCAATTTTGATAAGTTTTTTTAATGCATGCTGATTTTACAGCTGCCACAATACAATCTAACAAAATTGTTCTGAATGAAGTTAGATAACAAACCGCTACTAGAGCCATCCTATGGAAAAAAAATGAAATTTTTGGCCAAGCCAATACTGATTCCTACTCCCTGCTTTCAAGTAAGACCATACCCTAAGCATACTAGAATAAATAAAAGTATACCTTATCTAAAGGCTTAGATAAAATTTGATTCACTGGTGACTCTTATTAACTCCAACAATCAGGTTATCCATCATCTTTGCAATATAGTAGTGACTTCTAGGCTGTACCTGAATCTGCTTTACCATTCTTCTTTTCACCCTGAATTGGAAATGAAATCTGTACCTAATTAATAACACCTACTGGAATGTTCCTTCAAATTTACTAGTGCCCTGGCCAGGTAGCTCGGTTTGTTGGAGCATCATCTTGTACACCAAAAGGTTGTGGGTTCAGTCCCCTGAAAGGGAACATACCTAAGTTGCAGTTTTGATCCCCAGTAGTGGTACATGCAGGAGGCAATTGATGAATGATGAATGTTTCTCTGTCAAAGCTATGTTTCCTCTCTCTCTCTCTGAAATCAATAAGCATATCCTCAGGTGAGGATTTTTAAAAATTACTGAGTAACCAGTATTTGCAAAAAAAAAAAAAGAACTTTTATTTGTGCTATTGAAAATGATAAAATGAAGTGAGTGTAGCATTTATCTATACAATTTGGATGTGAAAAAAGAAGATAAGGAACTCTAGAAACAAGAGTTTTTCTTTGACTAAGAAATTCCACAGGGAGGGACCATAATAGAAGTTACAGGAGCAAAATTAAATAAAAGTACATATTTGAGTTTTTCCTTTTTTACTGTATGTTAAGTTCTACTTGAAAGTGATTTTATTTTTATTGTTTTGAACTCTATTAA
This sequence comes from Tonatia bakeri, assembly GCA_004024845.1. Classification (NCBI taxonomy): domain Eukaryota; kingdom Metazoa; phylum Chordata; class Mammalia; order Chiroptera; family Phyllostomidae; genus Tonatia; species Tonatia bakeri. Next base: position 34,465 of record PVIA01003237.1, on the reverse strand, counting down.
AGATTTACAACACAAGAAAAGGATTTGATAATTGACAAAGCTATACAATGTTGATGATACTTCTTGTTCATCTTCCTTCTGTTTTCCTAGGGTATTAATTCTCTGTGGACCTAGTACTTGCCCTCTTATTGCATAAACTCCCCAAGGAAGAAAAAACTGTTTTGTTCATAGTAGTGGCTTATTAATGGCTTTTTATGAAGTTTTACTACAAGGGAAGGATTTAAAAGTTTAATAATCCTGCTAGTTCTTTGAGTAGTTTGGAGCACAGAAGATATTTAAAGTTTTATTGCATTCTTCTGAGAAGCCATCATCTCTTTGCTTTTTCTCACATTTAAGATTTAATTGCTTCAGTGTTTCAGTAACAATTACAGCCTATTCAGAAATTTTCTTTTCATGAGCTGACAGCTCTGAGTTTTAATTTAGAAAATTTTTCTTTAAGTAGGTTATATTTGTTACCCAAAGTCTCAGAAGAATTTCAGTCTGTGCAACAGGGGATCAATTTCTCATTTACTTGTTTTGGATCCATAAATGTTTTACCCGATTCTGTATATTAAGCAAGCAAGGGTCTCCAATATTTTTGTTTTCTGCCACCATTCTAACAATGTACTGACTTGATCATTTAACAGTCTGTATCAATCCCAATAAAGTCTTCTGTTTTTTTTTATTTTTTTACCATGAATTTAATTCAATTCCTATTCATTCTTATTCAAATCCAATAAAGTTTTTCTATTGATATGGATTGTGGCAATGAACAACTTCTAATTTCACTCCAAACTTCATTATGCATCAGAACATATGCAGCTTTAGGAAATCTTGAGCCTAATTCTCCCATTTATATCTACAAACCACTAGAGAAATAGTTAAATAAAGTAGAATGTAAATATTTTTAAATCCTCACTCAAGGACATATTTATTAATTTTTGAGAGAGTAAAAGTAGGAGAGAGAGAGACATTGATGGTGTATGGGACGACGCTCCAACAACTGGGCCACCCAAGCAGGCTAAAGTGTAACATTTTTTAAAAGATTTTATTTACTTATCTTCAGAGAGAGGGTAAAGGAGGGAGGGAGAGAGAGGAGAGAAACATCAAAGTGTGAGAGAAACATCCCATCGCTGCCTCTTACATGCCCCCAACGGACAGGAACATCAGATCGCACCAACTGGGGACCAGCCTTGCCCCACCAAGAATTGAACCAGTGACCTGGGAATCTTTTGGTCTGCAGCATGACTCCCAACCCAGTGAGCTACACCAGTCAGGGATTAAATGGGTGTGAACCCATTTTTTCTAATAGGGAAGAGATAGTTTTACCTAACTCATCAGACAACTGTTGCTAGTGCTTTGGATCTATTAAATGTGAGGCCAAAATACCATTTTTTTAAATAACTGTGCGACCTGATGAAAAATTGGCATAACTGAATCCTTCAGATCCAAGTTAATTGTTATTCTTAAAGAAGTCATATTTGACCAACCAATTTAATTAAACTCTCTCATAGCACCCTGTCCTTCTCTGTTAACACCGATCATAGCCTCCAAAGATAAGGAATTAGTTTTTATTTATATAAGGTCTGTCACACAAAATAGACTTTCTTCTCCATGTGAAAAAGGGTCATATCTAATTTGCCTACTATCATGTCACCAGCATCTAGTACAGTGCCTGACACAAAGAAAGCCCCCGATTAAGGCTTATTCAATAAATTAATGATGAATATCAATAGGATTTGTTTCTTTTTTCTTCATCAAGACTTATAGAGACCTTGCTAACACTTAGGGACATGTGAGATTTTTCTCAGGGAGTCCCAAGGCTTAAGTGAATCACCATTACTGCCATTTCAAAAAGGAGGCAACCGCTTTTAGGTAGCATTTCCATTTTCCTCTACAATGTTTTAATAAAAATGTTAATATTGAAATGTCACTATAGCTATGCTATAATTTTCATGGAGAAACATAAGATATGTCAAGCCAATGTGTTTTTTCTTGTTACTGTATATTCTCTGATCCATCTGTCTCTATATGACTGCCAGTTTCCTCATTAACATCAAAGGTTGCTGCCAGAGATATTGGTCTATTGCATTTCTTATGATTGAATTAGAAATTTCTTGCCAAGGAAAGCATGAGTGTACAGATTTGAAAGAATATATAATATGATCATAATAGATGTATCTCTTCATTTCACTCTAGCAGTTGGTATTGTGCATTTATACATATACTTTTTCTCTTTACATAACTAATATAGTAAAGCATTTAATTATTCCTTGAAATGGAATATTAATTTTGCTTAAGTGTAAATAGAACTGACATATTACTCTCAACCACTGTGAATAGATATGAAGCCTTGTGATTCTACCTACCTTCATCAATGAAAAAGCTATCATGTTTTCAGTTTGATGGATATAATATACCTACCCTAATTTACCAGTTCTTCATTTTATTGTTGTTGTCTTATTTGAATAACAAATGCCTTGCTGGAACAGAAGCCTCAAGAATGTTTTGCTGAAGTGACTTTGAATCAATATGAAGTCTCTAAATGGATTGGACATGCTCATTTTTTCCCACACTGGCTTGTCCTGTTTATTTTGAACTTAAAAGTAAAAATAACCCAGAGAGTTGACATTTTCTCATCTCAAGATTTAAGAAAAAAAATCTGATCTCTAATTGCATAAATACACTGGTTGGCTTTATTGCCCTTATATCTTTATAATAAGCTAAATTTTGGTATCATCTTAAGCTGAAATCTATATCTTTTGGCAATGTAGTCAAAATACAAATAGTGACCAAGAAACCACATATGATTTCATAAAATCAAAATATTAGATGGTAATGAATTAAAATGTAATCAATTGGTATTTTTTTTAAAAAATAAGGTTTTATGATTTGTCCAGGCTGTTTTATTTCTAAACTTTATTAAAAACAACTAAACAAGACCAAAAAAAGGTTACAGTTATTGTTGTATGTAGAAAGCAAATACAAACTATCAGTGACAACCAGCCACCTTAACTCAGAAAAAAACTCTAAGAAGTCTTTATCCTCAAAACTTTAACTCAAATAACTCAAAAACCATTTTTGAGTACCTACTATGTTTCTGCTTTAAAAAATGATGTAGTGACCTCCTACCCTTTGTGACAGCATGGATGGAACTGGAGAGCATTATGCTAAGTGAAATAAGCCAGGTGGTAAAAGACAAATGCCACATAATCTCACCTATAAGTGAAACCTAATCAACAAAACAAACAAGCAAACAAAATATAACCAGAGATATTGAAATTAAGAACGACTGTACAGTAACCAGAGGGGAGATGGGAGGGCATAATGTGGGGTGGGGAGGAGAGGGAAGGGTTTTCAGGAACAACTATGAAGGACACATGGACAAAACCAAGGTGGTTTGTGATCAGGGGAGGGAGGTGGGCATGGCTGGGGTCAGGGGGATGGAGACAACTGTACTTGAACAACAATAAAAAATTAAATTAAAAAGTTATGTAGTGATAGGATCTTCTAAAAGGAATTCTTACTTTAAATATCATTAATGAAATTTAGATTAAAACATTTATAAAATGTATTAATACTGTTTCAATGGGACTCTAAAACCTAAAGATCTATGCATCACTTTAAACACCTACTGAAATCCCTGGCTGGGGTAGCTCATTGGATTAAGCACTGGCCTGTGAACCTAAGGGTTGCTGCTTCGATTCCCAGTCAGGGCACATACCTGGGTGGCCAGCCAGGTCCCCAGTTGGGGCTGTGCAAAAGGCAACCACAGATTAATGTTTTTCTCCCTCTTTCTCTCTCTCTTTCTCCTAAAATAAATAAATAAATAAATAAATAAATAAATAAATAAATAAATAAATATTTTAAAAAAGCCTACAGAAAATGCACATCAATTTGATAGCATGCACTTGTATAGTAAATCATTTTTACCACTTTTCTCTTGCCTGGTGTGCCAGAAGCTATTGATTTCATTCAGCTCACAATGGTTCAAAAGTCCAGCCTATTAATAATAAGAGAATGAAGCTGACTGGAGAGTGTATGTATGCTGAACCTGTTTTTCAAGAGCTATTTCTTCACTGTAAGAAATCATTTCTCCTTTGGACAGGCTATTTGTCCTTGTACTGCAGTACATCATTTAAGTGAGTGACTTTTTTTTCTCTCCTTACATGTGTAAATTTTGAATGTTTAAGTATCCTCCTCATTTGAGTACCATGGAAACCCTACTAATTTCAGTTCTAGTCTGGTGAAAATGCTGTCAGTTCAATCTTTTGAATTTTAACTGACATTTTATTAAGGTAAAAATATTTAGATCAATGTATTATAACCATTTTAACTGATTTGCTTCCCAATATTTAAAGACAAAAATTTAGACAATTTTTTTTATCATTAGTTGCTTTGTTAAGATTGTATTTTATCAGAACTGCATATTAGGAAAGTAATTAATGTTGTTTTTATTTTTATTTATTTATTTTTAAAGAGAGGGGGAGGAAAAGAGGGAGAGAAACATCAGTGTGTGGTTGCATCTGTGTGCCCCCTCCTGGGGACCTGGCCCACCACCCATGCATGTGCCTTGACTGGGAATTGAACCAGTGACCATTTGGTCTGCAGGCTGGTGCTCAATCCACTGAGCAACACCACCCAGGTCAGGAAAAATAACTAATGTCAACTAAAATAGTTTGTAACTAATTATGTTACCCTGAACATGATTTTAAAATAATTGCATAACTCTATTGACTATTTTTGAAAATGCATTTACTCATTAAATAAAAATACCTCATTTCATTGTCTATCAAACATTTAGTTTTTACAGAGCAATTTTACATTGATCAGTTTTTTAAGCACATATCAAATTAAATAAAAGCACAAAAGTTTTAAATGAATTTTCCTAAACTTATAATGATAAGAAATAAAAATTGGGCTCAACTTTTCATCTCTGCACCCCAGAATTCTGTGCTCATTCAAATGCAGCTTACTTATGTCTTCTTTTAATAACAATTAGCCCTGGCTGGTATGACTAAGTGGATTGAACACTGGCCTGTGAACGAAAGGGTCACTGATTTGATTCCTAGTCAGGGCACATGCCTGGGTTGTGGACCAGGTCCCCAGTTGGGGATCTCTCATACATTGATGTTTCTTTCCTCTTTCTCCCCCTCTTCCCTTCTCTCTAAAAATAAATAAATAAAATCTTTAAAAATAATAACAAATTCAACTTATCCCAATATTATATACAATTAATCCAAAAGGTTTAGAGACATAATGCCCTCAAAAAATTTGTTACCTGACTCAAAAATTTAGTATTATTCAGCTTTATATGGTATTGAACAAAAGACTTTTTATGCATACTTAAATATGTGACTCAGAGGGTGAAGAAATTATTTGGCAACTCTTAACCTATAATTGAATACTTTATCTCTTCAAAGGAATCTCTGCTTTCAAAACAACTGGCACAATCATAAACTTCACAAAGCGCCCCCCCTCACATCACAAATTAAAGTTTTTAAACAGTTTTGAATTTAAAAACAACTGGCACAATTAAACACTCTAGGAAGATCAAAGAAATGTCATTTTGTAAATCACTTGGTTTAATCTCAGTGAGTCAAAACTAAAAGCTATCTTCCATTGTTATTTGAAACCTCCCTAGTGGAGTTGTTATTTTTTTTGTCTATAGTTTTGTCAGTTACGCTAAATTCACAAACTATTAAAATAATAATCTAGGACTATTGGTTAGTAGGATTATTACCATAGGATTTGTTTCAATACCTAAACAAGTGTGTTTTCCAACAAAACAAAACTTGCCTTCTAACATTTTTGCTCTAGTCATGAAAATGTTAATTGTATCTAAAAGTCATTGTGTTCCTCCACTACTGTTGTGAGTAAATTAAATGATAAAGAAAGCAATTGTGAGATTTAACAAAGTTTTGCCTAAACAACTTATATTTGAAAATAGTACTGCCAGCTCTTTCTGCCAGTTAGTCCCAGAAAGAGTATTCACAACACAACCATGTGGGGCTTCCAGACATTTAGGAATCAATACAGATTTGAGGAAAAATTTTATTCCCTTTCTTCCTTGTGTTTCCTCCTTCCCTGCCTCCCATCCTTCCTTCTTTCTCTTTTTCCCTTTGTTTATTTTTTCTTCCTGCTTTTCTGACTGACTTCTATTTTTGAATATTTGGAGGGCCAGGTGTTTGGAAGTGCATTCCAAAGTAGCTTCCTGCTGCATTTAATTTTTTTAAGTATATATTATTGAGCCCTGGCTAGTATAGCTCAGTGGATTGAGCATGGGCCTGTAAACCAAAGGGTTGCCAGTTCGATTCCCAGTCAGGGCACATGCCTGGTTTGTGGGCCAGGTCCCCAGTTGGGGACATGTGAGGGGCAACCACACACTGATGTTTCTCTCCCTCACTTTCTCCTTCCCTTCCCTTTTCTCTAATAAATACAATCTTAAAAAGTAAAGTATATTTTATTGATTATGCTATTACAATTGTCCCCATTTTTTCTCCCCTTTATCCCACCTCTGTCCCATGCCCCCCCTCCAGCATTCCCCCCTTCTTAATTCTTTTCCATGGGTTGTACATATGAGTTCTTTGGCTTCTCTACCACCTATACTATTCTTAACCTACCGCAGTCTATTTTATGCTTACCAATTACGCTTCTTATTCCCTTTACCTTTCCCCGGCATTTTCCACCTCCCCCTCCCCATTGATAACCTTCCTTGTGACCTTTGTGTGATTTTGTTCCTGTTCTAGTTGTTTGCTTAGTTTTTGTTTTTGTTTCTTAGTTTCAGTTGTTGACACTTATGACATTGTTGTCATTTTATTTATTTCTTTATTTTGTTGTTCAAGTACAGTTGTATCCTTTTTACCCCCACCATGCTGCCCACTCTTATTGTTCATAGATTTTTTTCACATCAATATAGATTTATAATTATTGCTTTATTTAGTTGTCTTTTAAAACAGATAGAAAAAGTGTTACAAACAAAATACATTTACAATCTATAATTATGAGGTTTTCTTTACTGATGTTCATTTCTTCACATTGATTCAAGTAACAATCTAGTATCCTTTCATTTCAGCCTGAAAAATTTTCTTTTAAATTTCTCATAAGGCAGATCTCGTAGTGATAAATTTTCCCAGCTATTGTTTATCTTAGTATGCCTTAATTTCTTCTTTGTTTTTTTAAGTGTATTTTTTAAAATTTTATTTTAGTTCAAGTACAGTTGTCTGCATTTTTCCCCCATAACTCCCCCCAAACCCAGCCATCCCAGCCTCCCTCCCCTGATCCCACTGCCCCTTGGTTTTGTCCATGTGTCCTTTATAGTTGTTTCTGAAAACATTTCTCATTTCTTCCCCATTATCCTCTCCCACCTCCCGTCTGGTTACTGTAAGTATGTTCATAATTTCAATGTCTCTGATTATGTTTTGCTTGCCTATTTGTTTTTTTATTAGGTTCCTGTTAAAGGTGAGATTATATGGTATTTGTTCCTAACCAACCTGGCTTATTTCACTTAGCATAATGCTCTCCAGTTCCATCCATTCTGTTGCAAAGGGTAGGAGCTTCTTCTTTCTTTCTGCTGCATAATATTCCATTGTGTAAATGTACCACTGATTTTCGATTTATTCATTTACTGATGCACACTTAGGTTGCTTCCAGAACTTGGCTACTGTAAATTGTGCTGCTATGAACATAGCAGCATAGGGTGCATAGGTTCCTTTGAATTGGTCTTTCAGTGTATTTAGGATATAATCCCAGCAGTGGAATTTCCAGGTCAAAAGGCAGTTCCATTTTAAGTTTTCTGAGGAAATTTCATACTATTTTTCACAGTGGCAGCACCAGTCTGCAATCCCACCAAGAGTGCTGTAGGGTTCCCTTTTCTCCTCACCCTCTCCAACACTTGTTGTTTGTTGATTTGTTTATGGTAACCATTCCTATAGGTGAGAAGTGGTATCTCATTGTGGTTTTAACTTGCATCTCCCTGATGGCTAGTGATGGTCAGCATCCTTTCATGTGTCTCTGGGCCCTCTGTATGTACTGCTGGGAGAAGTGTCTGTTCAGGTATTTTGTCCATTTTTTAATTGGGTTGTTTGTTTTCCTGGAGTGGGCTCATGTGAGTTATTTATATATTTTGGAGGTCAAATCATTGTCCAAGGTATCATTGGCAAACAGGTTTTCTCATCTGGTTGGTTCTATTTTCATTTTTTTTTTTTTTTAGCAGTGCAGAAGCTTTTAATTTGGATGAGATCCCATTTGTTTATTCTTCCCTTTATGTCCCTTGCTCTATGGGACATATCAGTGAGAATATTGCTGGTGGAATATTTCAGATTTTCCTGCCTATGTTTTCCACTAAAACTTTTATGGTGTTATGACTTATGTTTAAGTCTTTTATCCACCTTGAATTTATTTTTGTGTTGGTGTAAGTTGGTTGTCGAGGTTCATTTTTTTGCATTTAGCTGTCCAAATCTTCCAAAACCATTTGTTAAAGATGCTATTTTCACTCCATTTTATGCTGCTACCCCTTTGTCAAATACTGATTGACCATAAAGACTTGAGTTTATTTCCAGGCTCTCTGTTCTGTTCCATTGGTCTATGTGTCTGTTCTTATGCCAATACCAGGCTGTTTGATTACAGTGGCCTTGTAATACAGTTTGATATCAGGTATTGTGATACCTCCTACTTTGTTCTTCTTTCTTTTATGCTGTAGCTATTCAGGGTTGTTTATGGTTCCATTCAAATTTTTGAAATGTTTATTCTATATCTGTGAAATATGTCATTGGTATTTTAATAAGAATTGCATTGAATCTATAAATTGATTTGGGTAGTATGGAAATTTTGATGATGTTAATCCTTCCAATTCATTAGCATGGTACATGCTTCCACTTTTTGTGTCTCCCTTAATTTCTATCTTCAGTGTCGTGTAGTTTTCTTAGTACAGGTCTTTTACCTCCTTGGTTAAATTATTTGTTGGTAATTTATTTTTCTTCTTGCTACATCAAATGGGGATTTTTCCTGATTTCTGTTTCTGATATTTCATTGCTAATGTACAAAAATGCCTTTAATTTCTGAGTATTGACTTTGTATTTGTCTGTTTTGCCACATTGACTTAGTTGATTGAATATTTTTTTGATGGAGTCTGTAGGATTTTCTATGAACTCTACCTTGTCATGTGCAAACAATGAGAGTTTTGCTTCCTCCTTTCCAATTTAGATGCCTTTTTTTTCATTTTCTTGTCTCATTGCTCCATACAGGATTTTCAATACTATGTTAAATAGGAGTGGTGGAAACAGACATCTTGTCCTGTTCCTGATCTTAGTGCAAAGTTTTTAGTTTTTGCTCATTGAGTATGATGTTGGCTGTAGGTCTTTCATATATGGCCTTTATTATGTTGAGGAATGCTCCCTCTATTCCTGCTTTGCTAAGTGTTTTTATCTTAAATGGGTACTGTATCTTAACAAATGCTTTTTCTGTATCTATTGACATGATCATGTGATTTTTGCCTTTCTTTTGTTTATGTGATGAGTTACATTTATTAATTTGGGGATATTGTAACATCCTTACATCCCTGGGATGAATCCCACTTGATCATGGTGTATGATCTTTTTAATGTGTTGGTGGATGTGATTTGCCAATATATTTTTTTAGGATTTTAGTGTCTATGTTCATTGGCAATATTGGTGTGTATTTTTTTTTTCTTTGTTGTGTCTTTGTCTGGTTTTGGAATTAGGATGATACTGCCTTCATAAAAAGAGTTTGGGAGTCTTCCATCATTTTGGATTTTTTGGAATAGTTTGTGAAAGATAGGGGTTAGCTCTTCCTTAAATGCTTTGCAAAATTGTCTTTTGAAACTGTCCCATCCAGGGCTTTGTGCACACGGAGTTTTTTGATTGCTGCTCCAGTTTCATCAGCTGGTATTGGTCTGTTCAGGCTTTCTGCTTCTACTTCATTCAGTTTTGGAAGATTATGTTTTTCTAGAAATTTGTCCATTTCACCCAGGTTTTCGAATTTCTTGGCATATAGTTCTTGGTAGTACTTTTTTACAATCCTTTATATTTCCGCGGTATCAGTTGTAATCTCTCCTCTTTCATTTCTGATTGTGTTTATTTGAGTCCTCTCTCTTTTTCTCTTGATGAGTCTCCTCAAAGGATTCTCAATTTTGTTTATCTTTTCAAATAACCAGCTCCTAGATTCATTGATCCTTAGAATTGTTCCTTCAGTCTCACTGTCTGAAGTGAAACTGACGGAACAATTTAATTCTTCTCTGATCTTGGTTATTCCCTTCCTTCTACTTGCTCTGGGCTATCTTTGTTGTTGTTCCTCAAGTTCTTGTAGGTGTAGGGTTAGGTTCTTTGTTTGAAATGTTTCTATCTTTTTTAGGTATGCCTGTGTCACTATGAACTTCTCTCTCAGGACTGCCTTCACTGTATCCCATAAGTTTTGGATTATCGTGAGTTCATTTTCATTTGTTTCCAGAAACTTTCTAATTTTCTCCTTGATCTCATTCTTAACCCATTCATTGTTTAATAGCCTGCTTTTCAATTTCCATGATTTTGAGTGTTTTTGAGTTTTTTCCTTGAAGTTTGTTTCTAGTTTCAGTCCCTTGTGGTCATAGAAAATGCTTGATATGATTTCAATTTTCTTTTTTTTAAAGATTTTATTTATTTATTTTTAGAGAGGGAAGAGAAGGAGAGGGGAGAGAGAGAGAGAGAGAGAGAGAGAGAGAGAGAGAGAGAGAAACATCAATGTGAGGTTGCTGAGAGACATGGCCTGCAACCCAGGCATGTGCCCTGACTGGGAATCAAACCTGCGATGCCTGGTTCGCAGCCCATGCTCAATCCACTGAGCTACACCAGCCAGGGCTGATTTCAATTTTCTTCAATTTGTTGAGGCTTGTTTTGTATCCTATCATTTGGTCTATCTTTGAAAATGTTCCATGTGTCTTAGAAAATACTGTATATTTATCTTCTTTGGGATGATTACTTATTGTTGGGAACTTCCCTGCCTGGTTTCAGAAGCTCTAACCACCCTCATGGCTAAGGCTGAGTGAACGACCTTCAGACCATAAGCCACTAAGGAGACAAAGCTTATCTCCCTGGCAGGAGCACAGCTTCTGCTCTTTTTACTTCATCCATAACTGGCCCCCAATGCTTGGTTGGTTAGCCAATGATTGGTAAGATTCCTCAAAGGGAGGAACAACCTAAGACAGGCACTATCATGTGGGAGGCCCCCAAGGAATGACTTGGGGGTCTACAGCAAAAGGGGGTGATGGACCCTTGCCCCTCGGCTTTGACAAAGCCTGAGTCCTCATTCTGTCTGTGAAAAGTCTCCTAATCTCTTGGCTGCCTTACTTACCCTGCCTGACCTAAGCCTGAAACAGTGACAGAGGGTGGTGCAGCCCTGTGCTGGAAAGGGCAGGTTCCCCGGGCATTCAGACCTAAGAAAGAACATGTAAAATCCTGTGAAACCTGCTTTGTTTAAAATGCTCTCAATTAAATAAAGGTCCAAGCAAGAAGTGAGTTTGTTCCTCAAAGTTTTATAGCTCTTTAGCTATCTGACCCTGACTCAAAATAGGCCCTCAGAGTTCTTTGTATGTTATCTATTGTTTGATCCTTACTGCCTGACAATGATTAATGAGCTTTACCTGTATTCCTATGCAAAATGAACCTAATAAAAGCCCATTGAGGAAAAAGCTATTGGCCCTCCTGGTTTGACCGATCGGCCACCTTTCCTCTCCAAGCAGATCATGTCTTGGTAGCTTATTCTCATCCATGGTAGCCAGGGAGGCCCTGTGGATGGAGCCCCCCAGAGCTTATACATCTGATCTAGGACATTGTTCAATGCCTCAATATCTTTGTTGATATTTTGTTTTGAAGATCTATCCTTTTTTTTTTTTTTTTTACTGTAGGGTGTTAAAATCTTCTACTGTAATTATGTTGCTGTCAATATCTTTCTTGAAGCACTCCATGATTTTGATTTTCCTTATGTATTTGGGTTCTCCTATGTTGGGTGCACATAAGTTTATATTTTTTTATGTCTTCTTGATAGATTCTTTCCCTGAGAATTATGAAGTGACCTCCTGGGTCTCTGTTTATCACCATTGTTTTGAAGTCTATCTTGTCTGATATGAGTATTGCTACCCAGGCTTTTTTTTTGTTGTCCATTTGCTTGGAATTTTTTTTTCAACCCTTCATATTCAGTGCAGGTCTTTTGTTCTGAGTTGCATCTCTTGTAGGCAGCATATATGCGGGCCATGTTTTTGTTCAGCTATTCTATGTCTTTTGATTGAAGCATTTAATCCATTTACATTTAAGGTTATTATTGATAGGTACATAATCATTGCCATTTTACTTCCCTGGTACCTGTGTTCCTGTCTCTCTCTCACTCTTTTTTTTTTTCTCCTTTTCTTAAAGCAGACCCTTTACCATCTCTTACAGTGCTGGTTTGGTGGAGGTGTATTCTTTTTTTTTTTTTAAAGATTTTATTTATTTATCTTCAGAGAGGGAAGGGAGGGAGAGAGAGAGAGAGAAACATCAGTGTGTGGTTGCTGGGGGCCGTGGCCTGCAACCTAGACATGTGCCCTGACTGGGAATTGAACCTGCGATGCCTGGTTTGCAGCCCGCGTTCATGGTGGAGGTGTATTCTTTGAACCTTCTTTTGTCTGAGAAACTCTTTTTTTTTTTTTGCCTAACATTTTCATTGAGCACCTTGCTGGATAGAGTAGTCTTTGTTGTATGACTTTGTTTTTGTTACTTGGAGTATTTCTTGACATTTCCTTCTGGCCTGTAGTGTTTCCATTGACAAGTTTCTCCTTTGCTGCCTTCAATATTCTCTCTTTGTCTTGGAATTTTGCCATTTTAATGATGATGTTTCTGGAGGTTGGCCTGGTTCGGTTCCTCTTGAATGGGACTCTCTGTGTTTTTTGGATTTGTGTGACTTTTTCTCTTATCAAATTAGATAAATTTTCCATCATTACTTTTTCAAACAGGTTTTCTATCCCTTGCTCTTCCTCTTCTCCTTCTGATGTCCCTATTATACAGATATTATTATGCTTCATGTTGTCCTGCCATTCCCTTAATCCTTCTTCACTCTGAGTCTTTTTACCTTTTCTTTCTCTTTCTGGGAGTTTTTTTCTACCTTCTCCTCCAGTTCACTGATTTGATTTCCTGCTTTATTGAGCTTGGTTTTGATTCCTCCTATGGTGTTCTTCAGTTTACAAATTGTATTCTTCATTTCCTCTTGGTCCTTATTAATCATTTTCTATTTCCTTTTTCATGTTGGTATAGTTTGTAGTGAGTTCATCATAGTTTTCCTGTAGTTTTTGGTACTTCTTAGTGAGTTCATTGAGCTTCCTTATAATCATTGCTTTGAACTCAATATCTGATTTGCCTTGGTTTCATTTAACATTCTTTCTGAGGCTTCCTTCTTTCCTTTCATTTGGGGTTTGTTTCTGTGTCTTCCTTTTTTTGTGACATTCTTCTTTTTAGCCCTTGCTTCTTAAATTGATCTGTTGTGACTCCCTGGGTTTGTGGTGTGGATTTCTATAGTAAGAGACCTGTGAGATTCAGTAGTGCAGTCTCCTTGATCTTCTGAACTTTCTGCTCTTGGGATATATTTTATGTTGGCTCTGTGGATGCATTTAGGTTTAGATTGTTGTTGGGTCTTTGTTTGGTGGGTCCTCTCCTACAGCTGGTTGGCTGAGGGTCACTCCACTGTTCAGGTCTTGTATGCTGTTTTGCTAGTGCAGGTAGTTGGTATCAAAGCTGGTTCTTCTGTCTGTCCAAGGTTGTGAGGGTTCTCTCTCATTATTGTTCAGTTGTTTGTTTTGGATAATTTATCCACTGTTTAGTTGTAATTCCAGATTGGTCTTGGGTGGAGGTGGGTGGACCTTCCACTCACTCCTCCACCATCTTCCTTTATTATCTATTAGTGGTTCCTTTGTTTTTAGGTTCTCTCTTCCAGCAGGTATATTAGTGTTCATAGCTCCCACCTTTTATATGGTCTGTTGGAGGGGGAAGTCAAAATGGATTAAGACAGGGGGCATGTATTCTATGGTATTTATTGTACCATCACATAGAGAAGAGATAAGAGATCCTTTGGATAAGTATGGTGTAACCATGATATTTCACCCAACTAGTCACTTTTTAGAAAGGGCCAAAAAGAGATAAGACTCTTGTTATAGGGGGAAGGACTCTGAGTTGAATCCAGAAAACAGAGAACTTGTGTGAGGTCAGATTATGAGCTACAGTGAGAGTAAAAGGATAGAAAATAGTCATAGTGTGTGAGAGAATAGAGTTAATTACAATAGTAATAAAGCCCCAGAAGACAGCGAAAGGGGTGAAGATCCAGAAGGGGTGTGGTGTAGTATTTACAATTGTGTGGAACAACAATTTTTTATAATAATACTGGAACAACAATCATATGACAGAAACTATATGATCTGAATAACAGGAATAGGAAGTACACGACACAGAGTAGTGTGCTATTGGAACACAAGTGAAGTGAAAAAAGTATAATTAAAATACACTATGAAAGCGAGAAGAAGGAAAACTAGTCAAAGAATGCAATTAAACAAACAAATAAAATGAAGAAAAATAAACAGAAAGAAGAAAAATAAAAATACTACTAAAATAAGAGACATAGAAATAATGAAAAATAATAATAATACAAATAAACAATAACATGCAAGTTCTCTGGAATAGCAAAGTGAAATTTGTCTAAGTTTCCTAGTTGTTGGGATCAGTGTTGTGATCCCTCTTTAGGTCTGAGTCTGGTCCATTCACAGCTTCTAGTCTTATAGTCTCACTTGGGGGAAAAAAAGAAAAAAAAAATCCTGCTGCTGACTATAACAAGCCAAGCAAGTTCTGCTGGTCTTCCTAGATGCTGCAGGCTGAGGGGGGTTAGGCTTTGCTTTTCTCCCTTTCTATGAGGATTGGGGCCAGGTCTGGTCCACAATCTACAGTTGCCTAGCCTCCAGGCCAGGTCCTTAGTTGGCCGCTGGGGCCCCACTACCTGTCTGCACAAGGCTGATGTTCAATCCACCAGTTGTGCAGTGCTTGAGGTGCACTAATTAGGGGCAATGCACCCACCACCATATCTGTCTTTGCTGGCCTTGGTGCTAGGCACTCTCAAAGTCTCTTCAGGATAGTTCAACTCCCCCACTGAATTTAGTCTTTCTGGGGACTGATAATTTCCTGAGCTCTGCTGCTCTCCTCTGTCGGGGGTGCCTCCTTTTTCCTCATAGTACACCAGCCTGGCCACACAAGGCAGGGGTGAGTTCCCTAAACAATCACCAAGAGCCTTTTTCTAAACAAAATCCGATTCAAGCATGCCACTCCTAATAAACACCCAGCCTCACACACAGCCCAACTTTCCAATGAGACTGGAACTATCCAGGTCAAGGTCCATCACAGCCCAGCTTTTTTCCTTTCTCCAGGTTTCACCCTGATGCCCAATTTCCCTGGTAATTAACCAGCTGACATCCACAGTCTCAGAGGGTGAACACTGCACCTGTGCATCTCCCACTTCATCTTTATTCCCCACAACTACTTCAAGCATCCAGGTCCATCCTGGTGCTGCTTTATCTTCCCTGTTTGGCAGTGGAGGGAGCTGTTGATTTAGCTCTTGTACAAGGATCCTGCAGCACATCCCAGCAGGTGCCAGGCATGGACCTGCACCTGCAGCAGCCCTGGTCCCTGCAATGGTCCCAGGGACCTAACCATTGCCAAGCAATCTCCTCAATGTCTTTTTTTCAATGTCCTCTACAATTGTGGCCTCCAACCTTCATATATTTTGGGATTCCATTTACTGTTCACTCTGTTCCTCAGAAAATCGGCTAGGTGTTCCACCTGTGTACAGGGGAAACTTGGCTCTGCTCCCACATACCTCACCACCATCTACCAAAGACCTCTTCATAGTTTTTGATCTTCTTCTATTTCTTAGATAAGTCCCTTTAACATTTCATGTAATAATGGCTTGATGATGATGAACTCCTTTAACTTGACCTTATCTAGGAACCACTTTATCTGCCCTTCCATTCTAAATGAAATCTTTTCTGGATAGAGTAATCTTGGATGTAGGTCCTTGCCTTTCATGACTTGGAATACTTTTTCCAGCCCCTTCTTGCCTGCAAGGTTTCTTTTGAGAAATCAGCTGATAGTCTTATGAGAATTCTTTTGTAGATAACTCTCTCCTTTCCTCTTACTGCTTTTAAGATCCTTTCCTTATCATTAATCTTGGGTACTGTAATTATTATGTGTCTTGGTGTGTTCATCCTTGGGTCCAATTTCTTTGGAACTCTCTGGGCTTACTGGACCTCCAGAAAGTCTATTTCCTTTGCCAGATTGGGGAAGTTTTCCTTCATTATTTGTTCAAATAAGTTTTCAATTTCTCGCTCTCCATCTTCACCTCCTGGCAGCCCTATGATGTGGATGTTAAAGAGCTTAAAGTTGTCTCAGATGTTTCTAAGCTTCTCCTCATTTTTTTAAAATTCTTTTTTCTTCATTCTGTTTCAGCTGGATGTTTATTTCTTCCTTTGGTTCCAAATCTTTGATCTGAGTCCCTTTTTCCTTCCTTTACTCTTGCTTCCCTGTATATTTTGCTGTTTTTCACTTTGGGTAGCCTTCATTTCTTCCTTCACTTTGAAACAACTCAATCAATTCTGTAAGCATCCTTATTTCTAGTGTTCTGAACTCTGCATCAGATTGGTTGTCTATCTCCGTATTGCTGAGCTCTTTTTCTGGAGTTTTGAAATGTTCTTTCATTTGGGCCATATTTCTTTGTCAGCATAACTGTTAAGTTGTAAGGGGGTGAGGCCTTAGGTATTTGCCGGAGCACAGCAACCCTCTTTGCTGTGTTGTGGCACTGTCTGTGGGGTAGGGGTCAGAGAAGGAACAATGTGGCCTTTGCTATGCTCTAGCCCCACTTTCCAATGAACTCTCCTGTGAGACTGGGAGTTTCTCCCACCTTCAGAACACCCACAGAATTTTATACCTAAAGGTTTTGAGTCTTTAGTTTCCCAGTGATTCAGCCCCTCCTCAAACATGCAGTCTGCTGCCTTGCTGGAAGTCCTCTCCACCTGCCGAGCTGCCCATCTCCATTCCCTCATACCAGTCTGGGTGAATGTTTCTTTAACTCCTTGGTTGTCAGAGTTCCATGCAGTTTGATTTTCTGGCACTTCTGGTTGTTTATTGTTTTTAAATTGGTTGTTATCCTTCCTTTGATTGTGCAAGGAAGCGAAGCATTTCTCCCTATGCCTCCTTCTTTGCTGGAACTCCTATTGCACTTAATTTTGTAGGGTATGACATTTCCTTCATTTCTTTTACTTAAAGGATCACATAAAACAACTCTATTAAAAGTTATTCATAAACTAATGAGACTTTAGTCATAGATGACTCTTAGAAGCTCTTTGCTCTTGGTAAGGCTCAGCACTGAAGGACTGGAAAGAGAATAGGAGATTCTCTTTTATCTTAGTATTGAGAAAAATAAACATAACTATAGTGAATAAGTCATTTATCTCTTCTGGATCAGTTTCCTCAACTATCAAAACAGGAAGTTGAGAGGTCTTCAAGTTCTTCCTTTCAACACCTTCCCTGAGAGTATACTTATTAGACTCATCAATTGACAGGTACAATTTTTGTAGTTTTTTTTTTGTAGTTTCTTGCAGGGATCAGAGAACCATTGCATGGGTTACTGGTACAGAGGGAAAGAGTGTATGCACTGGAATTAACTATTTTGAAATTGAATCCTGCTCTATCACTTACTACCTCTATGTATTGTTTTAAAATATCAATTTATTTTTTAAATCTGGTATTGTATTGTTGTCATGGTAAAGATTATGTGAGAACACATATCTAAAGTATTTCCCACATTGTTTATCATATAATAATAAATAAGTAATAAAACAATTGTTATGCATCTCTTTTCCATACCCTTTTCATGTTGAGAAATTTCTACAAAGATTACTTACTCAAGAAGATTATTCTTCTCTCCACTTAATTTAGGTTGACATACAGTGACATAGCAAGAGTTCCCAAGGTATGCCACAGTGACAGATTCAGTGTCATGAACTTTATATGAAGTCCTATATTAATAGCTTTTCAACTGCCGGATGCAAAGTGTCAAGCACAAAAGTATGTGGGAAGCTGATGAATAAGTTTCCACATATACTGACATGAGCTAGGTACTTGTTTTATGAATGTAAGTTCTCAGTTTTTGCCAAGTTAATTCCAATGGCCATTTAGAACAACTTCTTGCTTTCTCTGAGTAGCAGATATTCTGTCAAATCTGTAGAATTAAAAAAAAGATATAGATATAGATATAGATATAGATATAGATATAGATATAGATATAGATAGTGATGTAATGCAATCAACTGGGAAGATGCTATATTGCCAACTCTTCTATATTTGGCTTTCATTTTTTAGGTGCTTCTCTATACAGATACTTTTAATTTGAACCAAAATATATTGATACTTTTAAATAAGATTTTAAAACTCAAATAGTCTTTCTTACAATAACAAATAATGCAATAACAATTGATTTTATTTCAGAACTCCTATGCCAGAAGATGGTTGGAAAAATTAAGTTTGAATATAGTGCTGATTATATAATCACATATGTTAGTCAGTAACCTTAAGGATAGAGGTAATTTGCCCAAAGTAGCTTGCATAACTTTTGTTCCTTTACCTATGGAAGAAGAAATGAGTAAAATCTTAAAAACATTTAGAAATTAGACAAATTTATTTTACCTTAAGTTCTCAATTAAGAAATAATTGATAATCAATGGGAAGAATAAGAATGTTACCTCTACATGGGCAGGATTTGCCTTATTTACTGGTGCATCTCACATCTTTAGAATATTGGCAATCACATAGTAGGCATTAAAATTGTGTTAAATAAATGAATAGTGCCTTGATAAACGCTTAAACTTTTTGCTTATGTTTTCTTACTAAGTGTGCTGTTTTTTGTTTTGTTTTTTTTTTAGAATCTTGACCTTGCAATTTACTAGGAAAAACTTCTTAACCTCCTTGAACCTAGGAATTTCTTTTTCTGTAAAATGAGTTGTGGAGGTTAAATTAGGTAAAACTAATTGTCATAGAGACTGGAACATAGTGGGTGGTCATTTAATGTTTGTCGATTTTATTTTATTAGCACTACACCTGCATTTTAAAAAATTAGGGCCCTATAATTGGGAAATATTACTTATAAAATATGAAAATAAGACTTTCTGTGACAGTTTTTTAAATATAACAATAGAAGTAGCAATACTTCCTATGATTTACTACTTAAAGAACAAATAATCATCTTGAATCATACAATATATTTTTTAAACCAACACATAATTTAATCAATATTGTATGCAGTTTGGAAAAATAAAGCATTATTTTAATGCCATTTCTGTACTATTTTTACCAAGCAGACTGGAGCCCATGCACATGGTGCCTTGGTGAAAGACCTAACAATTAATGCTGAAAGAAGCAGATCTTAATTTACAACATTCCATCCTTGGGAGAGCCCAGAACATTCATGTTCTGAGCCCTGCTTTCCCATGAGACCCAGCACTTCGCTTGCTCCCCATCAAGCTACTAGCTGAAAACATCCCCAAAAGCTTCCCATGTTCTTAACTGGTCTTAATCCAGCTGTACATATAGTTCTCTAGGGTCTCTGGAAGGTACCAAAGTCACCATCTTCACACAGCAGTTCTCTCCTTTAGGATATGGGGTATGTGGTCATCAGCCTCCATATAACAGTCCAAGAAAGGCACAAGTCAACAGAGTCCATGTCATATCCAGGTATAGCAAGACAGGATCTTGCAAGGAACTCCTTTGTAGCTCCGGAGTCATCTGGAGCAGAAATGATCACAGCAGCAGCAGCATCTCATTTCTTACTAGTCCAGGCCTCACGGGCTATAAACTATAGAACTTTCCCACTATAAACTGCATAGGTGCTTGCTTATTTCTCCCTTCCAAGCTGCATGGCAAAAATCCCTTACTACAGATCACATGCCTCCTCCCTCACTACCACTCCTTGCATGGCCAAGAGCAGGAAAGACTGCTATGCTTAATTTAAATCCTCACCCTGCTCCTCTTCTGTAAGCCCATTTCTGACTGCTCCCACAATGGCCTACATCTTCCAGTTCTATTTTCAGCTTTTCTCTGGCTGCCATTGTTAGTCCAGGCACCCCTGACACATGATGCAGGGTGAACTGCCTCCAAACTCTGGCACAGGCACAGCAATCCCTTGGCTACATTACATGTTGAAGTCACGTCCATCTTCCTGACCTGGAGGGCAGCAGGCACTGCTATTTAGCATAATTATGAAGCTAGCCAAGTTGTCATGGATATGCAAAAATCTGTCAATTCTTCATTTCCCCCATTCCCCAAGCCATGACTATGGAGGTTTTGGAGGCTTTCTTCTGACCCCCATTCTACCTTGTTACACTATCATGAAATATTGAGTCCCTGAAATGACACAATAATAATTACTCTCTGGTGGGTACAACATCCTGCGTGATTATTTAATAGTGCCAAGATCTTGATTTAGATAACTGCAGATTTATCTCAGTTTTTCAGGCTTCTGTCTTTTAGTTCTTTTCTTCAGTTACTTCAGGTACTTTTTTTTTTTGGCATAAAAGTGGTCCTTCAAAGAGAGACTTGTTGGAGACAGTCTGGATTTTCTTCAAGTTTATGCACAATTTAATGGAAGGTTTCTGGACAGGAGAACAACCTGGTGTTTGTTTAGCAAAAGTTCAGTATGTCTTCAACTGAGGTTTCTTTCATTAAATCAAAACAAAACGAAAAAGAATGATACTCATTAACATATTTCCCAGCACATGTGAGATAAAGTTGTCACACCATACCTCCGGTGCTGATTTACACTGAGCACATTTTCCTTTATAAGTTCGCTGAGTCAAGAGAGGTTTTTGATGAGAAATGAATACATTTAATCAAGGCCAATCTTCACTATATTTAGTCACTGATATTGAAAAGTATGCCTAATCATGCATGATGGAACCAATTTTGAATTTTTAGCTACTAGAAAATCCATACCACATTTAGATACTGTAATATTCATATGCATGTGTAGCTGTCAGAAAACTTTATTTACAGTCACCTTCTTTTAAATAGATCACATTGTTATAGTGCAAGAGTTTCAAGATCTTTATCAAATTAGAGCTATATCTGCATTTAGTGACTCACTATAATTACACCTCCCATAATAGCTTAAGTGAACGACTTCAAGTTGTTGTAATCTGTTGTTAAGTGGTACTACTGATGACAAGATACTGATGAATTTGTATTGGAAATGCAACTTACCCAAGGGCTACTTTTATCAAAATGCAATATCATAACATCCATTGGGAAGAAAGTCATCAAAGAAGAAAGATGTCTATATAATTTTATACTATCTAGGAAGATTAATTTTTTTCTGGAGAAAATACGTCATCCTTATCATTTTAGGAGATGGTTAAAATAATGTTTAGTGTTTTTCTTTTTGTTGTCTTTTCTAACAATTGAACTGGTGACACATTAAGGTGCTACAAATAAAAACTGGATTGGGTATAAAATAACAAAGTCTTCTATCTTTGAAAAAACTTAATATTTTAATGCTGTATAACCTTAGAACACATCTAGTAACTTCTTTTGAAAAAATTTTCAAACATACAGTAGTAAAGACAATAGTACAATGATTCTCCATTAAAGCACCCAGCTTTTATTATTATTATTATTTTTAATATGTTTTATTGATTATGCTATTACAGTTGTCCCATTTCCCCCCTTCACTCCCCTCCACCCTGCCCACCCCCTCCCACTCACATTCTCCCCTTTAGTTCATGTGTCATAAGTTCTTTAGCTTCTACATTTCACATACTATTCTTGCCCTCCCCCTGTCTATTTTCTACCTACCATCTATGCTACTAATTCTTTGTACCTTTAACCCCTCTCTCCCCACCCCACTCCCTTGTTGATAACTCTCCATGTGATCTCCATTTCTGTGGTTCTGTTCCTGTTCTAGTTGTTTGCTTAGTTTCTTTTGGTTTTGTTTTAGGTGTGATTGTTAATAATTGTGAGTTTGCTGTCATTTTACTATACATGTTTTTTTTAATCTTCTTAGATAAGTCCCTTTAACATTTCATTGTTACCTCTTAGTAAAACAAACTAAAAAATTTTCTTTCAGTCATCTAGTGCAAGTAACTTTTTGTTTGTAATTTTCAGCATTTATTCCATGTCTCCTGACTGTAACATACTATCTTTGGATACTAATTAGTTGATACATGAGGGGTTTTGCTATGTTTAATACACTAAACATAATGAACTCATTTCTCTTGGTATAAACCTGTTTCTGCCCTCTGGATTGATTAAAACAAACATATAAATAAAGCTATGTATGTAAATACAGATGACTTCACTTTGAAGAAAAAAGTTTAAAATGTACAAAATATGTTCAATTTATAAAAATGCTTAAAACTTGTTTTAGTTTTCCATATTCCTATAAGAATTTTTTTTTTACTTTTTAGTGCTACTGAATTAGATCACAAAATTTGCCCTAATGGTTTGCAAGTTAAAGAAACACATAATCTTAATTTCTTTCTCAAAACACTGATTTGAAGCTCTCTGCCCTCTAACGGGGGAGATTAAGTAGAAATAAAGTGTATATAATGAATATAAATATAAATAAAGTGTATACAATAAATTTTAGAAAAACTATGATGGTTGTATATTGATAAATAATGATAGATTTATTCTCTTTGCTTTTTTATCACTTATTTTATATAACATTTTTACCTGTTTGCAAAATTTAGTATTGGTTGTTTCTTATCACTTAATAAGTATATTTAAGTTCATTTAATTGGCTGTTATATATTATTTGAACCCTTAACTAATTTTCTTTTTCTTTTTCTTTTTTCTCACCAGAAAGAATGGCATTATGAATCTAATATAAATTTCCTTTTCTCAATTTTAAATTTTGGTTGCTTAAACCTGAAGTGATCATGGTGAACCTGAGGAAAGCAGTGCACTCATTCCTGTAAGGATGTTATTATTTATTGTTATTATTTATTATTTTTTAAAAGATAACTTTATGGTAGCTTACTCAAAAATGTTAACAAGGATTTTGTATGTTCATTCAGCTATATTTTCCTCAATCTACATAAATTACTTTTGTTCCAATAGACTAATATTATGGGTATTTCCTATTAAAAGACAATAAATGGAATATTTATTTCAGGAACAGCTAATAAAGGATACATAGAGCTGGGAGATGGGATGGAGGGTGGGAGGTGGGATGGCTGGGGTGGGGGGAGTGGTGTGGGGAAAATGGAGACAACTGTACTTGAACAACAACAACAAAAATTGAATAAATACAGTGAAGAAAAAACAATAAAAGAGAAAAAAACAGTAATTTGAACTCTGATTAAACACAACCATTTGTGTATTCAAAGAAATAATATGGTAATGATACCTGACATTAAAAAATAATACCAATGCCAATGATTGCCTTTCCGTAGTTAAAATACAGAAATGAAAATATCCTTTCCTTTTTCTTCCTGCATGAACTTAACAGCCAAGAAAATAAAATGTCTTTACGTTTCTGGTTTTATAAAGAATATTTGAGGTTGAAAAGGAGTGGATCAGAAATCAAGTCGTAGAGGTTGGGGGATGTAGCTAGAAAGATGAAAACAATGCCACCTTTGGAAGTCTTGATACAGTGACCCAGTGGTTAAAATCAATACAATAGAAACATAAAGGGGATAAGTAAAGAATTGGATTGAAGTACTGAGCAATTCTAAACATTATCTAATCTAGGCACATCTTCTTTTTAACTTGGTAAAATGTGAGGTTGATTTCTTCTAAACCTATTCTTTGAGGAATGGAATATTGAAAAAGATCCAGAGCTCTATACACTCTGACTCCCACAGTGGAGAAGCCTTGAGTTGCCTTGTTTCTGCACAATCTCCTCTATAATTTGTGCAAAAGAGCTCACTCAAAAAAAAGTTCACAGAGTAGTGTAGGTGTAAAGTATATCAATATCAATTCCTCTCCAGTATGCACCATTGTAGACCATCTTGGATGTCATTGTACTTTATAGTAATGGTAGTCTCATGGATGTGTGATTCCAAGAGAACTAGAGCAGAAAGGAAAGGGAAATGGTAGACAGTGATAAAGAAAAGAGAAGTCAGGTATAAGAAAATGAAAGGACAAATATTCCATGTGCCTGTGCCAACTCAGTATTTGGCCATTGGTGTATATACCAAAATGCAGGACTACTTTAAAAGGTACCAAATTATTCTGGTATGAAATTAAGGAATTCATATAAACTTTTGTCCATCTATTAAGAGAAACAGGGGCCATTCATTTCTTCTAATAATGCTTATTGTCATAGGCCAGGGAAAAACTCAGTAGATTTAAAGTGTACTCAGACTCTTAAATTAAATTATCATTTTGTTTATCTACTAAGAATGTAACATTATATTTTCATTAAAAATTTTGTAGCAATGAATAAATTATTTGTACTGTTCTAAGAGAACTTGTGATTTTGTGGCATATATTTTATTAGACTTCTGCAGGCTTAATAACAATTTATATCAGCTTTAGGAGCAAGATCTAAATTACTCCTTTTTGTAAAAGGACTATATGTATTTTACTAAACATGTAAATATTAGAAATTACATTTAATTTTAATATAACAACCATGTTTTATTATAAAACTCAAAAATAAAACTCATAATATCAATAATTGCCCATAAATAATACTCAATAGCAATTTATTAAGATGAATTGAATTGAAACCAGGGAACTAAAGTAAATACTCTTTCAGGATCTTTCCCAGCATCATTACTTTATTTTATAATTCACAATATGTGTATTTAGATTTTACAAACTTCCTCAGTATTTCAGTATTTGTCTTAAGGTCTCTTTAATAAATTTATGGATATCTGACCAATAGAGGTATACTTAAAATAGTTTTCTACCCTAAAGTTCTAAGATATTCAAATTAAAAAAATTTACAATTGGACATAGTTTCTATGTGTTTTGTTATGTGCAATTTTATTCTCTATTCCTCCACTATTTTAGAGAAATATGAAAAGATTTAGATGTTTCCACTATTTCCTTTTAAAATGTGAAGTTGTACTGCATATTCTGTTAGGACCTTATTCTGTAGGCTTAAGGATAAATATATTATTTGTGGCTTTGCAAATGACAATTCAAGGTGCAGTATACTATTGTGAGCATGAAGTCTTGTAGGATTATTTGAGATGATCGCCATGTAATTTAAAAGAGAAAAAGTTAATGCCAGAAACATCATCATCATCATTATTATTATTATTATCATCATTTAGGTCAGAAAAGACCCAAGATTTAAAATTACTATCTGAGCTTAGTTATGCATAAATAGGAAAGTCTTAAAATAAAATCATGACTTAAGTTCTTGGTAAATTTTAAAATACATGAATTGGGGTATAGTTACCAGAAAATAGTTGTTTACTTTTAAAGGCAGAAAGAAGGTAAGCTCCAACATTTACTGAGGGCTTATTATGACAAAGGCACAATTTTCAGGACTTTGCACATATCATTAATTTTTCACAATAATCAGGCAACAGAAATCATCCTCATTGGACAGATGAGGAAATTAATGTTGTGAGAGGTTAAGTGACTGGTCAAAAAAATTATTGAGGTCATGTAGCCTGGACATTGGCCACATGCCAAATGCTACAGATAAAATGACAAAGTAATCAAAGCTGAAAGGAAATAACTTGCTTCTATTTAGTTGGTCCCTTATCAATAATTTCTATTCATATCAATCACATATTCATTATGATATAAATTATTTAAATCATATATTATTTTATCTTACTTTTTAACATCCCAGGAAAATAATACAACATACCTTTGAAAGTATTTAGTGATTACTTCTCATTATTTGATAAAAATTACTATGTGTGTCTCCTCACTCCATGTTGCTTATAATATGTTAGCTTTGACAATTAAGAAAGTAATTTTAAGCTGGATGTCTAAAGTATTAGTTTTCTATCCATTGTAAAATGATAAAGTGAAAATAATATCATGATTTCTTCATTATCTTAAAATACATTGTATATTAACAAAATATTAAGAGAAATAATTTTAATATGCTATTAAATTATTATAATATTTTAAGTTTAAATAATGCCAAAATTTTTCAGTCAGAGTGTTAGAGTTTGGATTCAGAAGGTATGGTGTATGTGCATGTGTGTATGTATAATAGTATAGATATGATTATTATAATCACAATTATCTAGTTTTACTACAATAAGTCTCTTTGATAATTGATAATAAGGAATGAGTCAATCAAACCACACATGCAATTTGCCTGTAAAGAGTTAATATTTTAAGTTCAAAGACCAAGTGAAAGAGATGATAAAATAAAGGCATTTAGGCAAAGGCTTCATAGACTCTGGATGTTGTAATATTATATGTTCCATCTCCCCAATTCCAGAAAGAATATTACGTCAACTTTTTGCATACAAAATTGTTCAGCACATATTTTACCTGTACAGGAAACTTTCTCCCCTATAAATAATAACCACTACATATAGTTTAGTCATTGTTTAATATTAATTAAATAACTATCACTGAACATATTATAGAATACACATAGACATTCATGCACAGATAATAGCCCTTGATTTTAAGCAGGAAATTTTGAATATGCTTGTCTTTCTTGTCTATTTTATTAAAATAAATGTTAATTTTATTAGACATGTTAAAAACTTACACTTTGAAAAGACACTTAATGTATATAACTTGAATAAATCTCATATCACCACCAGGAGAAATTAATTTGGAATGTGCAAAACATAACCACACTCTTGCATTAATCTGCAACCTGGCCTGAAGTTTCTACTGGTAGAATCTACCAAAGTACTATTATGAGAAATGTACCTTCTAAATGACTCCCAGCATAGGAAAGCAGCAGACCCATAAGATTTAATCATCAACACAAATCATTTTCCAGCCAGAACAGGGTCCAGAAAATATGACCGAAATGGAGAGAGTGTCAGGTAATAGGAAAGTTTCTAGCACAGATATTAAGAAACTATGAACCAGCATAAAGTCACTCTGGACTGTGAGAAAGTAAGAAGAGTTATTTAAAAATGATGAATATGTGCCATTGCCAAAACCCACTGTATCTCTTTCAAAACCTTGCCTGAAGCTGATCTGATGGCAACATAGTTCTTCTCAGTTTTGGATTTTGAAAGGCCATTTCTAATTTTCTTTAATGGTACTGGATACTTAAAAGCAAATCTTCTCATTCTGTTTTCAGTTGTCTTAAATGATACCTAAAAAAAGTGAATATTTTTAAAATATAAAGAATAGACCATTACAGTCAATGGAGCAATATGCTATGGTTTCAGAATACTTGCATAGAGTAAAAGTTTAAAATACCAGCTCTGAAATTAGTGAAACCTGAGTATGGACTCTTCTGCCACTTACTGGCTATATTGCCTTAAGAAAGTTACTTAACTTCTCTGAATTTATCTCCTCATCTACATAAAGGATATAAACCATCACTGACCTCATGAGGTTGTTGTATGAAATCAAATGAGATTATAGATATATATTTTGGTAAGCTAAGTGCCTGACTCATTAGAAGCACACAATAAGAAGTATTCTTTGGATAGAAAATATACTGAGGTTTATTATGAGTAGAAATGATGATGGTGATGATGAAGGAAAAGCAATTGTTTCGTATAGACAATTTAGTGTATTTAAGCACTACAGGGTGGAGCAAAAGTAGGTTTACAATTGATATGGAAAGTAATACAATAATTAATAAATAATAATACAATAATAAACTTTGTGTGCCATGTACTCACAACTGTAAACCTACTTTTGACCTGGCATGTACAATATGTACCTGATTTTTGTTTTTCTTATTTTCAGTGTGCACTTAATTGGCCTATTGGTTTGGCAATGTGATATTTCTGTGAGCCCAGTTGCAGCCATAGTAACTGACATTTTCAATACCTCCGATGGTGGACGCTTCAAATTCCCAGACGGGGTACAAAACTGGCCAGCACTTCCAATCGTCATAATAATAATCCTGACAATAGGTGGCAACATTCTCGTTATCTTGGCAGTAAGCTTGGAAAAGAAACTGCACAATGCCACCAATTACTTCTTAATGTCCCTAGCCATCGCAGATATGCTAGTGGGACTACTTGTCATGCCACTGTCTCTGCTCACAATCCTTTATGGTAAGTACAATTTTATTAGTTTTTCAGTATTAAATAGTATTAAATTTTATCATGAATTTGTGTCAGATATTGTAGTAAGCACTCATAAAGATTATTATTTTGCTGGTATCATCTGGAAAATGAAGAAAAAAGTGAATTATGTGACAGAAGAAATTGGACGTGTGTGTAGTATTTATTAAATAAGTCAGTAGCAGACTTCAAAAGGTAAAACAGACATTTCATAATATATTAAGATCATACATAGATACTCTATTGCTCAGTATCATCTGTAAACAATGATGGTTGCCTTATAATGGGACAGTTTCAGAAACTTACTCCTACCCCTATATTCTGAGCAGTATACATACCTAGTACTCTCTCATACAAAAAAAGGTGAAAGGGCTCATCATTTTAATAAATATATTTTAGTAACCGTTTTAAATGTTAGCAGAGTGATTGTCACATAATAAATTATCAATAACAGCTATTCTTCATGGAATCAACAATTTATGTTTTTATAAGGACACAGGGGATAACAAGTTAATTAGTAGCATAAATGCAAGGTCACATTAATCATGATAAAAATTCAGGCAATGAAAGTTTTGATATATTGATTTTAGAGAGGCTTTAATTTTTCTTTTGATTTTCTGCCATCTCTATATCATATTTGTTTTAACTTAAATTTTGTTTCTAGCTAATATGTATAAAGATCAAAGTCACTTCTATAAAACTACAAAGGATCTTTATTAGCAAATTTGTGACCCCAGTTTGAATTTGATTGCTGATATGCTCATCTCACAAAGGAGTGAAATAGACTCCCTGTTCCCTGGCGTGTGTGATGGAATTGGATTAGGCAGGAATGATACTGAAAGTGTACCTAGTTCTCAAATCCTTAAAAAAAATCTTCCATGGAACATAAAAACTATTTCTTCTGTTCTAAATATATAGTGATAATAGATTATCTTAAAGGCATTTTCTAAATAGCATTCGCAGAATATCTTTTTTATCTTTATTTTTTTAACAATCCATTAATCTCAAAGAGGAAGTATTTTATCAGTTCAGCTCTGAGAATTGTACTAATCTATGGCTCAAAACTTATGTAAGAAAAGATTACTGAAAATAATATGCTGTAGAAGGTATGCTTTGTCTTTTACTGTCTGCTTCATATTGCCAGTTTGTCCCTTAAAAAATATATGGGTTATCAAAAATAGTATCATCCTAAATCCAAATCTGGTAACACAACCATCCCCATACCCAATAGGAAAGAACAACAAAAAACAAATAAAACTACACAATACCACCATCAAATTTGGAAAACTGAAACCAGAAAAGACACCAGCATTAGGGCTTCCTGTCACTATCAAACCCAATAAGCAATGACAGCAATTGAATCTTTATGGGTGCTTTTAGATGGCCCACAATCTGAGAAGGGGCGGGTTCTCACTCAAAAGAACCATCTTCCCTTTTTCTTTCCAGGCCAGTCTTTTTATAACAGGGAATAAACAAGGTGCAGTGAGGGGTTTTGAAATTCATGGAGAATTAGGTGAAAAAGAATGCAGCATTCTAGTCCTGGGCAGTTAGCTGTTCCCAGAGATGGGTGGTCATCTATCTCTCCCTGAAACACAATGGCCTGGATGCCTCCACTTGTCCCCAGGTGGTAATCTTTAGCAGTGCCTCAGGAGGTCAGCTCTTTTTCCAGGAGCTGGATGGGCCTTATCTATCTGTAGTTTCTGAAACAAAAACTTAAACATATACATTACTTGTTAGGCTTATAAATATTTACCTTAAACTAAAATTTTCCAACTCTTAAGTCCCCTATCAAATCAACCATATTCCAAAATATTTGCAAATCAGAAAAATAAACAAGAGATCACAATGAGCTATCTATTAGGCTCCCACCACATGCCATCGTGTGGAGGAAGGACAATCCAAGAAATACTGCATAAAAGAGAAGAAAATCTAGAAGGAAGCTTAAGATTGGTCTAAAATCATTGCAAAAATGAAAGTTTACCCTATGGGGACTACAAAAATACTCTTCTCCCCACTTTCCAACTTCTATGTGGGCTAATAATCAAATTAATAGAGACAGATTAACAGAAGAAAATAAAAAAATGTTAATATGCAAATCCAGGGAATTTGCATAAATTTGAAAATTCCAAAGACAGGGAGGCAAAATTGGATATATATGTTATTTGGACAAAGGAGAAAGGGTGGGGGGAATGGGATCTTAGATTTCAGAAGTGAGAATGGGCCATTTACAGATAGTTGAGGAAGAACAGAGCACACTTGGTGGGCAAATTCTTCCTTCAATGGGACTCTATTCAGTGGGACCTTTAATGGGTGATCTAGTTACCAGACTCCTGCTTGGAGTACTCCCATCCATGTACTCAATTCAAATTAGGCTAAGGCAAATATTCTAAGATTTCCTTTCTAAAAAGGGTCTTTGTATCTGAATCTCTTAGTCAGGAAGGGGATGGTGGGAGGAGAGTCATCCCATCCCTTTGTTTCTGAGTCATCTGTTTCTTAATAACCAAAAGGTGCAGCTGGTTGGGGGTGGGCAGCAGCAGATACTTCAGTTCCCTTCAACCAAAGTTTGAAATTTCTCAAGTTTTTCTGGAAGGTCAGCCTTTAAGGAAGTTACATAAAATTGTGTGTAGGACTCAAGAAAGCAGTCTTGGAAAAGGTACTATTTGGAGACATAAAATGGTAAAAGAGTAAAGGGAGAGTTGAATATTTTTAAAAATGCACAATAAAGGAAAAAAAAGAAGCAAAAAGAAAAATTATCACCTTACAGAACCAAACAAAAACACGTCAATATGTAAGGTCATCAACCTGCCCCACTATAGCCCCCACTACATCACAAAAGTCCTCCTATAAAGAAACCACACTTGCCATATGGAAAGAAGAAGGTTAGACTTGAGCTTAGAATTACCCCCAAGCTGCTAGCCATGTTCATACAAATTCAAAGATGCACATAATTTTAATCTACACCAAGCTACTATAATAAATTTAATTTAAAAATTTAAAAAAGTAATAAAAAACAAATGACAGCAGTAGGTACTCAGTAAATATTTACTAAATAAATAGAAATTCATCAAAACTAAAGCAGAACATGGAAATTTAAAAAAGTAGTTAATAAAAATTTCCACCACTAAAAAAAAGAAGAAAAAGAAAACTGTAACAAAATACTTAAAAAAGTGAAATTTCCTTAGTAAGCATATGAAGGTATGAAAAAAACTTTGAAGTATAAATTTAAAAACTAAGAAATAAAACAGACAAAAAAATTGGTCAAGCGAAAGCTGATGAACCCAAGACAATAAAATAGAAGAACAATAAAATCATATTAGAAATGAACATGAAATTAAAATGCCATAAAGAATAATCAATTCATATCAAAACATAATAAAGAGCATTGAAGCAGAACAGTACACCAATAGAGAGTGAAGTTGAGATAAAACAGTAAAAATGGTCAGAAAGAAAGTGTTTAAGATGAAAGACCAACAAAAGAAATCTAATGTGTGTACAATGAGAATCCTTGAAAAGGACAACAATTAATGGAACAAATTAATATTTAAATCTATAATTTAGGAAACCTTTTCAGAAATAAAAGAGCATATGAATCTACATAAGGCAGACCCAATACCAGAAATTTGACCTGAAACAATCAATTGTGATCTATATTTCAGACATTAGATTAATTAATTAATTAATTAATGTTTTAGAGAGAGGGGAAGGGAGGGAGAAGAAGAGAAACATTAATCAGTTGCCACTTGCACTCACCCCAGTCAGGGACTGAATCCACAACCTAGGCATGTACCTTGACTGGGAATTGAACCCATGACCTCTTCCTTCATGGGAAGGCACCAAACCTACTGAGCCCCATCAGTAAAGGTGAGACATTAGATTATAAATATAAATTAAAAATCCTCTTTCACCACCTAGCTTATTTCACTTAGCATAGTGCTCTCCAGATCCATCCATGCTGTCGTGAAGGGCAGGAGCTCCTTCTTCCTTTCTGCTGTGTAGTATTCCATTGTGTAATGCCATATGACATCACTTATAAGTGAATCCTAGTAAACAAAAAAAGCAAGCAAGCAAAATGAAACATTGAAATGAAGACATTGAAATGAAGAGCTGACAGTAATCACAGGGGAGAGAGGATGGAGATAACAGGGGAAAGAAGGGAAAGGGTCGTCGAGGACCATGTATAAAAGACCCATGGAGAAAGACAAACGGGGGTAGGATTGAGGGTAGGAAGTGGGAGTGGCTGGGGCAGGGGAAAGTGGTGGTGGGAAAATGGAGACAACTGTACTTGAGCAATAAAAAGTAATTAAAATAAAGTAAAATACATTGACAAAAATGTCAGGGATTACAGGAAAAATGAGAAATAGTTTACAAGAAGTAGAGAATCAGACTGGCCTCACCATGAACAAAAATGATGGAGCAAAGAGACAGTGAAGCAATATTTTTTTAAAGGTACATTTTTTGGAAGACATAAAAAATCCAAATTTATAGAGATAGAAAATAGATCATTAGGGCTAAAGGTGAGAGGATGACTCCAAAGGGGTATTTACTTAATAGGTTGGTGTTATGAAACTGTTCTATATCTTGATTGTTGTGGTGGTATATATATGTTTCCCAAAATGTGAGAAACTATAAATTCTAGAATGCAGTTTTAAAAGAGTGAATTTTAATTTATATAAATGAAAACTTAAATTACAATATAGAAAAAATGCTCAAAGTTCAAAACAAAGAATTTGTGTGAAAACAAATTTGTTTTCAATGCTATAAAATCTTTAATGCTGAGCGCGGGCTGTGAACCAAAGCATCGCAGGTTCGATTCCCAGTCAGGGCACATGCCTGGGTTGCAGGCCACGGCCCCCAGCAACCACACATTGATGTTTCTTTCTCTCTCTCTCTTTCTCCCTCCCTTCCCTCTCTAAAAATAAATAAATATTAAACAAAATCTTTAATGCATTTAAGCTCAGAGAATTCTGAACCCATAAGTTCTAAAAAATTGAATAATGAATGGGATTTATTCAACAGAGAGATAACTTAGAAAACATGAAAAAAACTGATGAATATTTAACATATTTAATTTATTTTCTTTTTTAATTGACTTGTTATTGTTCACATACAGTTGTCTGCATTTACCCCACATCACTTCCCCCCAACCCCAGCCATCCCCACCTCCTTCCCCTGATTCCACATTCCCTTGGTTATGTCCATGAGTCCTTTATACTTGTTATTGAAAACCTTTCCCCACTTACCATTCATTATTCCCTCCCACCTCCCATATGGTTACTGTCAATTGGTCTTAATTTCAATGTCTCTGGTTATATTTTGCTTACTTGTTTGCTTTGTTGATTAGGTTCCACTTAAAAGTGAGATCACATGGTATTTGTACCTCACTGCCTGGCTTATTTCACTTACCATAATGCTCTCCAGTTCTACCCATGCTGTTGCAAACAGTAGGGACTCTTTTTTTCTGCTACATAGTATTCCATTGTGTAAATGTACCATGGATTTTTGATCCATTCATTTACTGATGGGAACTTAGGTTACTTACAGCACTTGGCTATTGTAAATTGTGCTGTTATGAACATTGGGGTGCATATGTTCTTATGAAGTGGTCTTTCAGGGTTCTTAGGATATAATCCAGCAGGAAGTATAATCCCAGTGGAATTGTTGGGTCAAAAGGCAGTTGCATTTTTAGATTTCTGAGGAAGTTCCTTACTGTTTTCCACAGCAGTTGTCCCAGTCTTCATTCCCACCAATAGCACTCTAGGGTTCCCTTTTCTCCACAATCTCACCACTTTTTCTTTGTTGATTTGTTTATGGTGGCCATTCTCACTGGTGTGAAGTGGTATCTCATTGAGGTTTAAATTTGCATATCTCTGATGACCAGTGATGCTGAGAATGTTTTCATGTGTCTCTGGACCCTCTGTATGGCCACAGTGGAGAAGTGCCTGTTCAGGTGTTTTGCCCATTTTTATTTTTAGTTTTTTTTTTATTATTCTTTATTTTATTGATTATGCTATTACAGTTGGCCCATTTTCCCCCTTCACTCCCCTCCACCCTGCCCATCCCCTCCCACCCACATTCCCCCCTTTAGTTCATGTCCATGTGTCATAAGTTCTTTAGTGTCTACATGTCCCATACTTTTCTTACCCTCCCCCTGTCTATTTTCTACCTACTGTCTATGCTACTTATTCTCTATATCTTTTCCCCCTCCCTCCTCCTCCTACTTCCCTGTTGCTAACCCTCCATTTGATG